>JAGFNQ010006644.1:0-40520 GCA_024364735.1 Boesenbergia rotunda
AACAAGAACTTGAAATTGAATAAACTATAACATTGTAATTAAATAGTTAATTGTCTCGTCTCAAGATCTCTCCAAAATCAGCCACCACACACACTTTACTCAGCACCGCCTCGTCGCCTTCCTTCAGAATTGCTTGCCTTTACCTTTATCTGCAGTAAGAGGAAATGCAACTAGTAAGCAAAAAGCTTAGTAAGTACTATCTAGCTCACAAAATCTCGAAATGTGCAAACATGCTTCTTGAACAATATGAAAATCATATGAGATACTTATATGCTTGAAAGAAAACTAAGAACATGTATAACTCAAAACATGCATACTCAAGCATTAATAAATCTCATTTACTTTTCTTGGCTCAACTTGAAACTTTAGCTATTCTTTAACTTTTTGAAAACTCTTTAAACTTTAGAAACTTTGCTAAAGCATATACTTGAAAATAATAATCACTTGGATCCACTGAAGACGTAAGTACCATCTGATGCGCGTTCCCTAAAAGGTTGGGGTAGCGAGCCACCAATCCTAATAGAGCAGACCTTGGTCTACCAGGGCCAAGACCTTGGAATTGGACACCTGTATTTCTTTAACGACGCCCTTGGATGCCGGGTACTGGCCTTATAAAATAAAATAGCTTTTCTTTCTTTTCTTCTTATCTGTAAATGCCTTGGCATTTTCTCGAGCACCTTGCGTGGCTAAAATCCCTAAGTCTTGACTTTTGGGGATTTCATAAGGCCTTGGCCTTTTCTTTTCTTATCTTTAACTTCTCTTTTCTTTTCTCATAACTTTACTTAGCCCTAATCTCATATAGGGGTGCTTAATCAACTTATACAAATATATAATGAACTAATATCACATGCCAAAGAATCATAAACTAAGGAAACTATCTCTTTTAAAACTTTTAAAGGAAATTCTCACGGAAAACCCGCCTCTTACTGCAGGTGAGCAGTACTTACATTGATATCTTGGACTTACAACCAAGATTGACGTATAGGATCGGGAGAAACTTGAGATCTCGGAGAATTCTTCGCGCCTACGCGTTCCTCTCGTCGCAGGGATCCCGAATATAGGAATATCTCTCGGAGGAGAGCCTTGGCCGGCCCTCTTGGCCTTGGTGTTGTTTCGCCCAAGAGAGGAGAGGGGAAGGGTCGTGCGGCTAGGGTGAGGAAGAGAGAAAACTAAAAAATCCAATTTCCTCTCTTAACTTATCTATTTATATTTATGGGGCGGATTGACCTAACTACACCTTATCTATTGTTTCGCCCAGTTTATTTCAACAAAACCAACCAGCCCAGCTGGTCACGCCGCGCCTGGTCATGTTGCTGGTCGCGGGTTCGAACCCCCCTGTTGCCCTTAAACGTTTTTCTTTTTTTAAAAATACTAAACGGACTCGGAAAATTCCATAAAATTATTCTAAAAATTTCTAAAAATATCTAGAATATTTCTAAACTATTTTTAAATAATTCTAAGGACTTTAAGAACTAAAAATGGGAATTTTGGGGCGTTACAATCCCCCATACCTTATAAAAAGTTCGTCCTCGAACTTTGAATAATTCTGGATATCTCTCTCTCATGCTGTCCTCACGTTCCCAAGTAGTCTCTTCATGCTTTTGATTCTGCCAGATGACCTTCACTAGTGGCACTTCTTTGTTTCTTAATCTTTTAACTGCTTTGTCCACTATCTGTGTCGGTCTGCTCTCATAACTAAGATCTTCTTGGATCTGTACTGACTGAGGCTGAATCACTTGGCTAGGGTCGTGAATACACTTCTTTAGCATGGAGACATAGAATGTACTGTGGATAGCTGACACATCCTCTGGCAAGTCCAGCTCATAGGCTACCTTCCCAACTCTCTTATAATCTTGTAGGGTCCTATGTAGCGAGGACTCAGCTTGCCCTTTTTGTCAAATCTCATCACTCCCTTCATAGGGGCGACCTTGAGAAATACTGAATCTCCAACTTGGAATTCAAGTGGCCTACGGCGTGTGTCAGCATAACTTTTCTGTCTACTCTGGGCAGTCTCAATCCTCTGGCGGATCGTCTGGATAGCCTGAGTGGTCTCATCTATAAGCTCAGTCTGGCTGCCTAGTCCTGACTCCATCTCTTTCTTCTCACCAGCTTCTTGCCAACATATGGGTGATCTGCATTTCCTGCCATACAATGCCTCATAAGGTGCCATCCTGATGGTGGCATGATAGCTATTGTTGTAGGCAAACTCAGCTAAGCATAGAAATTTGCACCAACTACCTTTAAAGTCCAACGCACAAGCCCTGAGCATGTCTTCTAAAATCTGATTTACTCTCTCTGTTTGTCCATCTGTCTGGGGATGGAAAGCTGTACTGAACTGAAGTCTGGTGCCTAGGGTATCGTGAACACACCTCCAAAAATGGGAGATGAACCGCCCATCTCTGTCAGAAACGATCGACTTCGGAACTCCGTGAAGCCTGATTGCTTCTTTCACGTACAGCTGTGCTAACTGCTCTACCGAATGCGATAACTTGATGGCTAGAAAGTGGGCAGACTTGGTCAATCTATCCACTATCACCCATATTGCATCGTGTCCATGGGTGGTTCTTGGAAGACCTGTGATAAAGTCCATGGATATTTCTTCCCACTTCCACTCTGGAATGGGAAGTGGCTGTAGAACTCCTCCTGGTCTCTGGTGTTCTGCTTTGACCCTCTGGCAGGTCAAGCAGGTACTGATATATCTGGCCACGTCTTGCTTGAGTCCAGACCACCAGAATCTTTTCTTTAAATCTTGGTACATCTTGGTAGAACCAGGATGCATAGAGTACGGGGTACTGTGGGCTTCTTCTAAAATATTCTTTCTTAGTTCCTCATCATTGGGGACGCAAAGGCGGTCTCCAAGATAGAGGATGCCACTGTCTGATACTCGAAACTCTGAATTTTCGGCCTCTTGGATCTCCTGCTTGATCTTCTGGATCTCTGGGTCTTGATCTTGCTTTTCTTGTATATCTATAAGTAGGGTTGACTCTAGGGTCAATGCAGAAAATTGCCCAATTATCACCTCGACTCCAAAATCCTTTATTTCTTTCTGAAGTGGTAGAGACAGTGATGATAGGGACATCAGTGCTGCACAGGATTTTCTGCTCAGTGCATCTGCCACTTTATTAGCTTTACCTGGGTGGTAGAGGATTTCACAGTCATAATCTTTGACCCACTCTAGCCACCTGCGCTGCCTCATATTCAGATTTTTCTGAGTGAAGAAGTACTTCACTGATGGTCTGTGAAGATTCTGCACTGCACTCCATACAGGTAGTGTCTCTAGAGCTTCAGTGCAAAAACCACAGCTGCTAGCTCAAGGTCGTGGGTAGGGTAATTCTTCTCATAGTCCTTGAGCTGTCTGGAGGCATATGCTATTACTTTACCGTCTTGCATGAGGACAGCTCCAAGGCCCATCTTGGATGCATCACTGTAGATGTCAAAGGCCTTATCACTCTCTGGAACAGTCAGGATGGGAGCACTAGTCAATCTTTTCTTCAGTTCTAGGAAACTGTGCTCGCATTTATCTGACCACTCAAACTTCTGGTTCTTTCTGGTCAGGGCTGTGAGTGGAGAGGCTATTCTGGAAAAGTCCCCCACAAATTTTCTGTAATATCCTGCCAGGCCTAAGAAGCTTCTGATTTCACTGGCATTCTTGGGTCTACACCAGTTGCTGACTGCTTCTATCTTGGCTGGATCAACTTGAATGCCTTCTTTGGATACAATGTGACCTAGGAAGGTCGCCTCATCTAGCCAAAACTCACACTTTGAGAATTTTGCATAGAGCTTCTCCTGCTGAAGGATCTGCAGCACTATCCTCAAGTGTGTAGCATGGTCCTCTGGAGTTTGCGAGTATATGAGAATATCATCAATAAATACAATGACGAATTTATCGAGATACTCCCTGAAGATGTGGTTCATCAGCTCCATGAAGACTGCTGGAGCATTGGTTACTCCAAAAGGCATTACTACAAATTCATAGTGGCCGTATCTTGTCCTGAAGGCCGTCCTGGGAATGTCACTTTCTTTAACCTTCAGCTGATGATACCCAGAACGCAGATCTATCTTCGAGAACACTGTAGCCCCTTTGAGTTGATCAAATAAATCATCTATTCTAGGAAGGGGGTACTTGTTCTTGATGGTTACCTTGTTCAGAGCTCGGTAGTCTATGCACATTCGCATGGATCTATCTTTCTTCTTGACAAACAGTACAGGAGCTCCCCAAGGTGAATGACTAGGGCGGATGAAACCCTTGTCAAACAGCTCTTGCAATTGTTCTTGTAATTCTTTCAGTTCTGCTGGTGCCATGCGATAAGGTGCCTTCGAAATTGGGTTGGTTCCTGGGGCCAACTCAATTTCAAACTCAATTTCCTGATTGGGAGGGAGTCCGGGTAACTCTTCAGGAAATACCTTAGGATAGTCACAGACTACCCTCACTTCTTCTCTCTTCAATCCTTCTCCTTGACTTGCATCCACTATATGAGCTAGAAAACCAGAGCACCCCTTCTCTAACATTCTCTGAGCTTGTAAGGTAGATAGGAACCTATTTATCTTTCTCCTTGGGTCTCCAATAAACTCAAATGAAGGTTCTGCTTCTGGTGTGAACTTGACTTTTCTCTTGCGGCAGTCTATAAAAGCATTATACATTCTCAAGAAGTCCATTCCTAAAATGACATCGTAATCCTTCATCTCAAGGACTACCAAGTCACTGTAGAGCTCTCAGTTGGAAATCTAGATTGATACTGCCCTTAGCCTCTCAGTAGAGGCCATTACTTCCCCTGACGGTAAGGTTGTTAAGAACTTCATCGTTCAACCTTTCTGGTGGCCTTTATACTGTTTAAGTAGTGCTCAGTGATCAAAGCACTACTTATTAGTTCCTCGGAGGTTTGCAGCCTCTTAACACCGCTAGCCCCCTTTAACGCTATCTCAGGCCTTAACATCATGAGCATTAGCCTAACTATCTCTTTTTCTGTGCTAACTAGCTCTGGGCACAGATGAGCTAACCGTTTAAACATCTTCACTGCTTCATCCACGGATAGTTCTCCTTGTCTGAACTCCATGAATTCATCATAATGCTTGTTGGTTACTTGCATGTGAAAGCATTCTTCGAAGAACTCAGTCTCGAAGTCAGCCCATGTCATCTGGCTGACATTTCTCTTGGCCTTGACTCTCTTCCACTATATTCTAGCATCTCCCGTAAGGCAGAAAGATGCACACTTTATCTTCTCTCCTCATGCCAGTCCAGTAGCCCTACTATTCTTTCCAACGTTTTGAACCATGCTTAAGCATCCCATAGTTTGCTTGTGCCTGGGAAGTTCCCTGGCTTCAGTTTCTCCTACTGAATGAGGTACGCTTCTTGCCTTACTCCCCTTGCCGAACTACGGATGTAATCGATGGGTCTTCGATTACAACTGGTGCCACTACATTCGCCACCGGCGAGGTAATAATAACGACCTGCTAGTTAGCCATCCTAGTGGCAATACCTTGTTGTTGTTCTGCTAACTGTCTCTGTAACTGAGCCACCACATCTAAGAGATTTGGTGGGGGTACTGACTCTGTTGCCTCTTGCCCTCTAGGAGCTTGCTCCTCGTTTTGGGCCTTTCTAGGACGTCCTCAAATGTATAACTTAATACTTAATGGTAATGTTCCCAAACTTGCTTTTGGATATAACAAGACCTTGGTCTTGATTCTTATCTCATTTCTTAGTCCTAGAACTCGTTCTAGGGCTTAGTAAGACCTTGGTCTTACTCAAAACTTTTATCAAGCACTTTGCGTGCCATAATCCCAAAACTTACTTTTGGGCAAATCAAGTAAGTACTTAAGCATTTCTCTAATATCCATTCTAGGGATTAAACATGATTTCGTGATACTAAGGTATTAAACATGCTTCCTTGTTCTATGCACATATGAGTAAGTTGTAACGCCCGCCCTTATATCTACCCTAAAGGCGGGGTTACGGGTCCATACATTCATATCATTTATCATGTTAAACATGTATATCAAGTAGAACAATTACAATGCAAGAAGTGTAGTAAGCAGGCTTATTAAAGACTAATTTACCAAGCAAGGTTTTTCTTTCATATCATCCATGCAATTACAACATAATAGAGAGAGATCATTTAACTTCATAATTTACTGATCTAAACATGGTTTGAACAAGATAGAACATAGGAATATAGCAAGAGTTATCTAGTCTTAGACACATGCCAGAGAAGCATTCATAAGCAACAGGAAATAGTAAATATCTAGCATTTTACTTAGCATGCATACTACAAGAATTAGACATTAATGATAGTGTTATCTAACATGACATAGGTTCCATATCTCTAACTTAATCAATCAGTAGAGTAGTCATAATCATCACACATTCAGAGTATAGTAATACAATTTCAATCTTTTATTGGAAGCAGTTTAGATTCTAGACAAAAATAAGGTAGATAAGAATCTTTCGTCCTTTCCCGAGCCATCACCACACACATCCACTAGCTTTCCCTCTGCCTCTTCCTTTAGTTCAAGTATTTCTTACCGCTATCTGCAGCATAAGAAAAACAACATGAACTAGTAAGCAAAACATGCTTAGTAAGAATCCGGGCCTACTCGCAAAACCATATCGATACATCATATCATGCTACTCGCAAAACCATATCGATACATCATATCATGCTACTCAGTAATCAAGGTAGAACAAGATTATAAGCATCATAAGCATCATAAACATCACATCAAATATCTCTAAGTACTTTACAGAACATGATTATCACATAATGAGAAAATGTTTTTCAAAGGTTCCATAAAGTTAAGTACTTAAAAATATCATATCATCATCTAGGGCCCAGTTGTAGTACCACATCAAGCGCGTTCCCTAATAAATTGGGGTAGCGAGCCACCAATCTAATTAGAGCAGGACCCTTCCGTCCTACCAATGCCATGACCTTCAGTTAACATGCACATTGGATTTGTTTAACGACCCCCTTCCGAGTCGGGTACACAACTTTCAAAGTAAAGTAATTTATCATGCAATTACTCATATATGTATATGCCTAAAGGTACTCCTACTCACATCTTAAAAGGACACACCACTCATCAAGGGTGCTCTTGATCCCCTAGGGACACACCACACATTTGGGTGCTCTTGATCCCAGTTTCAATAGAGTATCCCTTTTTAAGCATATTATCAAACACATCATGTTCATGTCATAAGAGTGCCCCATGGGCTATAAGGCATGCTTTTATACCTAACAAGATAGGTCACATAATTTATACACACATCACATAAGTGGTAGCATGCTTCATGATTTCACTAAGTGCTTCCCAACCCTAGGACTAGGGTTGGCCGAAAGTTACATGTAAGGGAATTTCCTTTTTTTTTCATCCAATTAAAGCATACATTCATGCATTTCTACAAACACCTCAAGTGTACTTCATGTTAACAATTGAAACATAGTTTATACTTCAAAGTGGGGTTAGCTTCCACTAACCCTAACTTACAAGGGGTGGCCGAATGATATAGAATGGCTAGGCTAGGTTTTTGACATCCAACCTTCACACAAACATTCACACAAACATTTTATCTACACTACTATTCATGGGAACATAATAGAGTAGCAAGTAACCCAAAAGCCCTTAGCCTTTCTCCTCTTGGCCGAAAGTTGTATGGTGGCTAAACCCTAATTTTTGTTATCACAACATGATGGAAAATCATCATACATAGGTACCCTAAGTTCCTAGGGATCTCCTCATGCAACAAAAAGTAACCAAGACCCAAGGCTTGGTGGTGGCCGAGACCTTGTAGGGTACCAAACCCTAATTTTTATCCTTCCAAAAATTTGGAAACAACACATATGTGTATAAAATCCCTAGGGGTACTAGCATGCATCAAGGTTTGATCAAAAACCCATCTCTTGGACCCCCTTCATAGGGTGGCCGAAACTTCCACTAGGAAGTTCTTGTGATTTTTTTCCAAAGAATCAAACAAGCATACGTTCAATAGCAATTATGCCACAGGCGAGAGGACACTTACATCCTAGCGCTGGAATTTCACCTTCTCTTAAACCGTAGGGTACCCTACACTTGGAGGGTATGTGAAAACCCTTTTCTTCCAAATTTTCCTCTAGGATTCCTTGGACTTGGTAGAGGACAATGGCACTTGAACTTCCCTTCTTGCAATTGCCCTAGGGTTAGAACCCTAGGGTTGGAATTTCGAAAATGGAAAGGGAGAGTTCTTCTTGATTTTCGAAAATGAAGTGGGGAAGAAGAAGGAAAAAGTGTAACTTCCTTTCCCCCTCTCTTATTTATACTCTTCTCATGAAGAGGCATGTCTCTTCGCTTCCCTCGATTTAACGAGAATGTTTCTTATTCTCTCTACAAGAATATTGCTTGGTTCATTGGTTATGACATGGTGAGTGCAACTAGGAGGTTCAAGGTTCAATCCTTGCTTCCTCCTTTCTACTTCTTCTATTTATCACAATTTGCACTAATCCATATCAAATCCCATTAAACCAAGCCCATCATGAAATTTCATAATATTAATAATATTTCATGAATTCATAATATTTCATAAATATTATTTCATAATATTTTTAATATTCCATATTCATGAATATGATATTTCATGCATTCATGACATTTCATAGCATGTGATTGCATGAAATTTTATATCATTTCATTATAACCATTTTTCATACATTGTCATGATTTTACATTGAAAAATTTGGGGTGTTACATAAGTACTTAAGCATTTCTCTATACTTAAGTAAAGGAGCAATAGAAAAACTGAAACTTAAAGATTTCTTACTTGAAGACGGCAAGGTTGATGCTGATGTGTGTGTGATGCTGGAGAATGGGAACTGCTCTGATACCACCTGTAGCGACCCGCCTTCTCCTGCCTTAGACGGATCGTTACTTCTGTCTACTTCTCGACTCTAATGCACGACTAAAATTGCGGAAATCTTTTTTTTTTTTTAATCTATCTGAGAATGATATTCTAACTTAAGTAGTCATGCATAATACCATGTCACACTCTCCTTCTCAAAAACTCCTAAGATGAAACTTATTGAAGCTTTTGAAACTTGCCTCACCCAACTCACACTTCGGGTATCAGTCGACTGATACTGCATCAGTCGACTGATAGGCCTGAAGTCAGAATTTCGGGTTTCGGCATTTGCTTCAAAGCTCCACCAAACCTATACTTTCGAGCCATATAGCACCATGACACCATTTCTATACTCTATGCCAGTTTTCAAATCAATTTAGCCAATCAAAACGAATCCATAAACTTGAAATAGGGACTTTTGCGGAAGAAAATAAACTATTCAAGTTATATGAACTTTAACAATAAAGTTTGTACCAATCTTGACTCCTATGTATTCATAACACCAAATACATGTTCTATAACCTTGCCAAAGCATTGTGAAATGTGAATACAACTTTTCTAAACATATTTAAGAAGTAAAAACTTGATTCAAGGAGAAATTGATACTATCATGGCACATGCATCTATTTCTCTAACAAAGTATCAATATCTCTAATTACTCACATTTCTACTCATCCAATGCAATCATAAGAATATGTAGGCTAAAAGAAATAACATGGAATCTATACTCTAAGAAATTGAGTACGTAAAACTATCCAAAAACTTATATGTTCGCTAACTCCATAAAACAAGAACTTGAAATCTGAATAAACTATAACATTGTAGTTTAAATAGTTAAATTGTCTCGTCTCAAAGATCTCTCCAAAATCAGCCACCACACACACTTTACTCAGCACCGCCTCGTCGCCTTCCTTCAGAATTGCTTGCCTTTACCTTTATCTGCAGTAAGAGGAAATGCAACTAGTAAGCAAAAAGCTTAGTAAGTACTATCTAGCTCACAAAATCTCGAAATGTGCAAACATGCTTTTGAACAATATGAAAATCATATGAGGTACTTATATGCTTGAAAGAGAACTAAGAACATGTATAACTCAAAAAGATATGCATACTCAAGCATTAATAAATCTCGATTTACTTTTCTTGGCTCAACTTGAAACTTTAGCTATTCTTTAACTTTTTGAAAACTCTTTAAACTTTAGAAACTTTGCTAAAGCATATACTTGAAAATAATAATCACTTGGATCCACTGAAGACGTAAGTACCATCTGATGCGCGTTCCCTAAAAGGTTGGGGTAGCGAGCCACCAATCCTAATAGAGCAGACCTTAGTCTACCAGGGCCAAGACCTTGGAATTGGACACCTGGATTTCTTTAACGACGCCCTTGGATGCCGGGTACTGGCCTTATAAAATAAAATAGCTTTTCTTTCTTTTCTTTCTTATCTGTAAATGCCTTGGCATTTTCTCGAGCACCTTGCATGCTAAAATCTCTAAGTCTTGACTTTTGGGGATTTCTTATGGCCTTGGCCTTTTCTTTTCTTATCTTTAACTTCTCTTTTCTTTTCTCATAACTTTACTTAGCCCTCATCTCATATAGGGTGCTTAATCAACTTATACAAACATATAATGAACTAATATCACATGCCAAAGAATCATAAACTAAAGAAACTATCTCTTTTAAAACTTTTAAAGGAAATTCTCGCGGAAAACCCGCCTCTTACTGCAGGTGAGCAGTACTTACATTGATATCTTGGACTTACAACCAAGATTGACGTATAGGACTCGGGAGAAACTTGAGATCTCGGAGAATTCTTCGCGCCTACGCGTTCCTCTCGTCGCGGGGATCCCGAATATAGGAATATCTTTCGGAGGAGAGCCTTGGCCGGCCCTCTTGGCCTTGGTGTTGTTTCGCCCAAGAGAGGAGAGGGGAAGGGTCGCGCGGCTAGGGTGAGGAAGAGAGAAAACCATAAAATCCAATTTCCTCTCTTAACTTATCTATTTATATTTATGGGCCGGATTGACCTAACTATACCTTATCTATTGTTTCGCCCAGTTTATTTCAACAAAACCAACCAGCCCAGCTGGTCACGCGCGCGCCTGGTCACGTTGCTGGTCGCGGCTTTGAACCCCCCTGCTGCCCTTAAACGTTTTTCTTTTTTTAAAAATACTAAACGGACTCGGAAAATTCCATAAAAATATTCTAAAAATTTCTAAAAATATCTAGAATATTTCTAAACTATTTTTAAATAATTCTAAGGACTTTAAGAACTAAAAATGGGAATTTTGGGGCGTTACACGTAAGGTGGATGATCCCTAATCCTTCGGCGGATGACTCCCCGAAGCACCTCCAGCTAGATCTCAGAGCTCCTTATGGGTGAAGAAACCTCTCCACAACTTTTGGACACTATCTGAGCAAAGTAGGCTACTATCAAGCTTTGACCAAGCAAGTTTTGCCAAGAAAGAAAAGCCTGAAATGAGATTCTTTAAATAGAGCTCGAGTCTGAAATGACCGCTACCAGTCGACTGCCCCAGGGGCAGTTGACTGGTCCCACTCAGATTCGAACGTTGAAAGCCCAACGTTCAAATTACCAGCCATCACCAGTCGACTGCCCTAGGGGTAGTCGACTAGCCCTTCCCTAAGCCTAGGGTTACCCTTTCCGAGTACATTTCTCTCCGCACTTGAACTCTCTCGGCTTAGTTCCCGAGTACAAAAACTGACACTCGAACCCTTACAACCTGGTTGACTCTTCAATTAGCAGCCTCGATCTGTTGCCTTCACGCCCTCTTCATCTTCGGCTCCCGTCCCTCAGATGCGTATGCAAGCCCTCGGTTTGCCTCCATGCCATCCTTCACGCATGCCTCGAAGTCCGCATCCCTCGGCTCATCATCTCTTCTCTAGCAGCCTCGATCCGTCGCCTTCAAGCCCTCTTCGACTTTGGCCTTCGTCCCTCGGATACGCACACAAGCCCGCGGCTTGCCACCATGCTATCCTTCATGTACGCCTCGAAGTCCGCTTCCCTCGGCTTATCGTCCCTGCTCTATCCATTGTCCCTCAGATGCGCATGCAAGCCAATGGCTTGCCTCCATGATACCACTAGCCTAATCAGTCAACCACACATCCTTCAATTAGACTTGAAAGGGGACTTATGATAGGGATGAGCATCCCAGGGTGGACACATGGCACAGGGAAGCTGTTGGGGTAATCGACCCAAGTATGATCAGAAAGATCATGGTTTTAATGTGTGTGTCAATATGCTTAAGGTTAGGGTGTTGTGTTGTTTTTAATATGTGTGAATGAGTCTTGCAGGACTTGGTGAGTCACACATGGAGGACACATCCGAGGAACAAGAGCCACGGGAAGAAAACTCCAAGGGCAATCCGGGAAGTGGACTTCAAAGGGCACACGTGAAGGGTGGCATGGAGGCAAGCCGAGGGCTTGCGTGCGCATTCGAGGGACGATAGCCGGAGGAAGAGAACTTCAAGGGGCAAGCCAAGGGAGTACACTTGAATATACACGTGAAGGAGGGTCATCGGAGTGAGGATGAGTACTTTTGTAAGCTGGGCAGTCGACTGGGAATGGACCAGTCGACTGCCAGCAGAGGACTCAAACTCACAGTAACTTCAGTCGACTGCTCCATGAGAAGTCGACTGGTAACCTCGAAAACTAGTCGTTGAGTTAGTCGTTGGCTAGCTTTTAAGGCGGGGCAGTCGATTGGTATCGGGCTGGATAGCTTTTGGAGTTCTTCTTTGTTGAGGCAATCTGTGATTCGGAGTGAACAAGTGTTTTGATGTTTGGACAAAGGATTTAAGTTAGGTTTACCTTTGTTATCTCATATGTGTATGTTGAGTGTGCAGGTTGTACAGGTTACACATATGGACTTGACTGGACGGTTTCGGTATGGTGAAGGGTGGCATGGAGACAAGCTGGAGGCTTGTGTGCACCCGAGGGACTTTGGAGAGCAGGGACGATGAGCTAATGGGTGCGGACTTCAAGGCATGTGTAACGACCCGGAAAATTCTCTTAATATTTTCTTAAAATATTGAGCATGTCTAGATAATTTTCCGAGGGGCCCAGAAATAATTATGTAAAATTGGGCCTAGAAATCCATGTTTTCCCATTTAAATTGGGAAAAAGGGCACTAATGGGCCTTATATGGGCTTGCTAGTACCATAATTATCGGTGGATTTTAGGTGAAAATTAGTATAAAGATAAATAGGATTTAATTAGACATATTAGCATGATTATGGGTAAGTATTAGTTTAATTTTCCTATTTAATTTGAGGAATTAGGTACTAATGGGCCTTAAATGGGCTCCAAAAATGGGTATTAATTGGGTAAAATTTATATAAATATAAAGGATTTTATTTGGGAATATTGGCATAATTATGGGTGATTTTTGGAGAATTTTCGAAATAAAAGGGAAATTTTCGAAAATAAGAAAAAGGATTAAATAAAATAAAAATAAAATAAAAATAAAGGTGCATGGGCCAAGGATTGAACCTTCAACCTCTTATACAACAATGAATGCTTTAACCAACTCACCTAGCAAGGAATTCTTGTGAGGAAAGGAAGTGAATGGTGGTTAAATGGTAGAAGAAGATGAAGGGCCATGGAAAACTCTTCATTCACCACCTTAATGGTTGATTAATAAGGGGGTTTGGGAGTTTCATTCTTCATGCCATCAATTGCATTTGCTCCTCTCTTCCTTCTCCATTCTTGCCGAGCACACAAGGAGGAATTCTCCCTTGAGAAAACTCCACAAAAGCTCTCCTTCTCCAAGATCTAAGGTCTTCTCAAGGTTCTAAGGGCTAGGTGTGGTCAAGTCTTCTTTCTTCATTCCATCCAAGGTCTAAAAATCAAGAAATCTAAGGTAAGACTCCCTCACCTGTGGTATAATAGTTACCAATGTTTTCCATGATTTTTGTCTTGATATATGGGTGAGTTTCGGATTTAATGTTGAAGGGAAAAAAAAATCAAGGTTCCTATGTTCAAAGCTTTCGGACAGCATGTTTTAAATGTCTAAAATTATGCTAAAAAATCATGATAATATTATTTGATGTTCCCTGATGATGTTTAACAGTTAATTGTAATTTTTGGGGATTTTTAGAGTACCCTAGGACACCCTAGGGTCTCGGCCAACATGAAGAAGCAAAAACCCAGAACCTTTAGTTCAAGGGTTTCAGCCACTATGTTTTAAATGTCTAGAAATATGTTAAAAATCATGATAATATTATTTGATGTTCCCTTATGATGTTTAGAAGTTAATTGTAATTTTTGGGGATTTTTGGAGTAACCTAGGACACCCTAGGGTCTCGGTCAACATGAAGAAGCAAAAACCCAGAACCTTTAGTTCAAGGGTTTCGGACACTATGTTTTAAATATCTAGAAATATGTTAAAAATCATGATAATATTATTTGATGTTCCCTTATGATGTTTAGAAGTTAATTGTAATTTTTGGGGATTTTTGGAGTACCTAGGACACCCTAGGGTCTCGGCCAACATGAAGAAGCAAAAACACAGAACCTTTAGTTCAAGGGTTTCGGCCACTATGTTTAAATGTCTAGAAATATGTTAAAAATCATGATAATATTATTTTACGTTTCCTTATGATGTTTATAAGTTAAGAGTAATTTTTGGGAATTTTTGGAGTATTCTAGGATACTCTAGGGTTTCAGCCAACATGAAAGGGACAAAACCAAGGTCCCTATGTTTATGGGTTTCGGCCACCATGATTTAAATGTCTATAAATATGTTAAAAATCATGATAATGTTATTTGATGTTCACATATGATGTTTAGAAGTTAAGTGTAATTTTTGGGAATTTTTGGAGTATCCTAGGACACTCTAGGGTTTCGGCCAACATGAAAGGGACAAAACCAAGGTCCCTATGTTTATGGGTTTCGGCCACCATGATTTAAATGTCTATAAATATGTTAAAAATCATGATAATGTTATTTAATGTTCTCTGATGATGTTTAGAAGTTAATTATGAATTTTGGGAATTTTTGGAGCACCCTATAGGCCTCATATGGTTCGGCCAACCCCAAGGACCCAAGGGTTAGGGTTGAGTCTCTAACTTCAACTTATGTTTATGTGTTGCCATGATATAAGGATGATGGATGGTGATTGTGTGAATTTTCACATAGCCATGGGACTCCATAAGTTTCGGCCAATAAGGGTTAATAGGATAAGAGCTAAGATTTATTCCAAGTAAGGGTCCCAATGGCCCTATGGTAAGATGTGATTTATGTTTATGAATGATATGCTATGTTATGAATAACATGCCATGCTTACGAATGATATGTCATGTTTATGAATGATATGCTATGTTATGAATGACATGCCATGCTTACGAATGATATGCCATGTTTATGAATGATATGCCATGGTTATACATGATATGCTATGCTTATGAATGATATGCTATGTTATGAATGATATGCCATGCTTACGAATGATATACCATGTTTATGAATGATATGCCATGGTTATACATGAAATGCTATGCTTATGAATGATATGCTATGTTATGAATGATATGCCATGCTTACGAATGATATGCCATGTTTATGAATGATATGCCATGGTTATACATGATATGCTATGCTTATGAATGATATGCCATGTTATGAATGATATGCCATGTTTACGAATGATATGCCATGTTTATGAATGATATGCCATGGTTATGCATGATAAGAATGATGTTACGACAAGTATGTTATGATCATGTTCATGATAAGAATGATGCCATGATAAGTATGCTATGAATGGCTTATGAATGATGAAGCATGAAAAGTATTTTTACTTTATGTATGGGCTTGTACCGGACCGAAGTATGGGTCCAAGGGATGGGCACCTTAAGAACGCCCCGGTTATGGACTACCGCAGCTGTCCACGGTTCTGGCACTACCGGAGCTGTGCAACAGGGATGGGCTCCTTAAGAAGCGCCTCGGTTCGGGGACTACCGATTATGCTGTCCTTACCCTAGTAGGTCGGGGCTAGCTACCTTGGATTTACTAGGGATGCGCGCTATGATGTAAGTATGTGGTACAAGCCGGGGACCCCAAATGATGTTATGATGATTATGTTAAGAAATGAAAAGTATGTTTTTAAAAGATTAAGCATCCTTATGATATATATGCATTGCCCATGCATTCATTATGGAAAAATATGTTTATGAAAAGTATGTTCATGAAAAGTATGATTTTAAACTAAGCATCCATATACGTATATGCATTCCACCCATGCATTCATACACGTTATGTATTATGTTATGATAATGATGTGTTATGCTTATGCTCCATGTTAAAAGATATGTATGAGAATGAATGATCCATGTTATGATTATGGTAAGAAGATGCTCTTATGATATCCTAGAATGTATGCCTATGTTTATGCCATATAGGTTGGTTTATATCTTATGTTTATATTTATGCCATGTCTCATGCCATGCAAGGAAAGTTTATTAAGTTATGTTCATGCCACATATGATGCCATGCTTAGAATGTTTACGATGTCTATGCTTGATATGCTAGAAAGTATGCCTATGGTTGATTTACATCTTATGCTTATGTTCATGCCACACATGATGCCATGCTTAGAATGTTTAATTATGCTTATGCCTATGTTTATACTTTATGCCATGATAAGAATGTTCAATTAGATTTATGCCTATGTTTATGCTTTACGCTATGATAGAAATGTTTATGATGCTTATGTTCCATATGATTATGAATGAATGACAAATGATTTTAGTGAGTAGGAAAGAGTCTTACTAAGCCTGTGTGCTTATAGTCTTCTTTCCTTATACCACAGATCATGCAAGGGGATAACGAGGAAGCAGCAGGAGGGCCTGAAATATGTGTGTGATGGTGACTTGGCCCATGAAATCGAATGTGTTAACCGTTTATGCTAAGAACTTTATTTTCGCTACCTATATGCTCGAATAGTGACTTATGGAACTTTATGATAAGATGTCAAGTATGATATGATATGAACCTTATGGTATGATGTTAAGCATGTTATGATATGATGTTAAGTATGACGTTCATATGTTAAGTTCTATGTCATTGTATGAGAGATGGTAGTAGGGGCATGTATATGTAAGGTTTAAGTTATTCCGCTGCAGTATGATGTTACATGCCTTAAGTATGTCAGCGTAACGCCGCTTTAGGAAAAAAAAAGCGGGCGTTACAGCATGCGTGAAGGATGGCATGGAGGCAAGTTGGAGGCTTGTGTGCATCCGAGGGATGGCAGCCGAAGATGAAGAGGGCGCGAAGGCAATAGTTGAGGCTGCGGAGGAGGAGTCAGTCGAGTTGTGAGGATACGAGTGCTGTGTGAATGTACTCGGGAAGGGTTTTAGCTAGGGACCAGTCGACTGCCCTGGGAGCAGTTGACTGGTAGGTAGCTGGTGAGTTGGCTGAGAATTCGAACGTTGGGATGCAACGGTCGAATTTCAGTGGCACCAGTTGACTGCCCTGGGGGCAGTCGACTGGCAGCGAGGGTTTCAGCCCGAGTCCTATTTAAAGAGGACTTCGTGGTGGCTGAGATTCTTGACGAAACTCGCTTGGGTAAAGTGAGTTAGTAGTCTCTTGTGCTCAGATAGTGTCTGAAGTGTTGTGGCGAGGTTTCTCCACCCACAAGGAGCGACAGAGTTAGCCGAAGGTTATCCGGGGATTGATCCACCGACGAATTCTTGGATTAGTCACCCGTCCGGGGTGGATACCAAGTAAAACCTAGTTTTTAGCATTGTCTTTATTGTCTTTTGCATATTATTGTTTCCGCTACGCTAACATCCTTGTAGAGATTCAACGAAAAAGTGCTATTCACCCCCCTCTAGTACGCCAACCGATTTATAAGTTGGTATCAGAGCAAAAGACCGCTCTTGATCGGACTAACCGGCGAGAGAGCATATGCTAGAGGAAGAAGAACATGGAAGACAAATTTAGGGATGATATTTACACTCCACCACCCTACGACCATGAAGATTTCGGGTATTGGAAGTCGAGAATGGGGACGTGGTTCGCGATGGAGTGGGAATGTAGAATTGCACTTGAAGAGCGTTTCAAAGTTTCAAAAGACAAGCACGGAACGAGGCTTCGTCCTAGATATTGGGACAAAGATCAACAAGAATAATTTCTGGCCAACGATAAGGTAATTAGTATTTTGAAAAATATTTTGCCTAATAAAATTTTGAGTGATGTAGGGGAATACCAAAACGCATGTTTATTATGGGATAAGTTGAAAAGATATCATGAGAACCCTACATCAATTCAAAGAGTTGAAGAGCCCGGAGAAGTATGGTCAATAGTCCAAGAAGACCAAGAGGAGGAAGAAGAGTCATCTACCTCATCAAGTGAAATGCCCACATCCTCAAGTAAAGGAGAAGAAGAGAGTGAGAGGGCATCCACCTCAAGAGAAGAAGAGGTAGCATCAACTTCAAGGATTGAGGGGGAGGAGAGACCCTCAATTATACAAGAACAAGAAAAAGCCTCTACCTCCACCAAAGCTAAACTGAAAGAGCACATCACATGCTTTGGTTGCAACGAAAAGGGGCACTACAAGGACAAGTGCCCACTAGGTAAAAAGGGGGTAAACTCTAAACTTATTTCAATCCCTTTAAAATATAACATGAGTTGTAGGATTGGAGAAATCCGAGAAAAGAAAAAGAAAATCCGATGCTTCACATGTGGAGAGCTAGGGCACTACCACACCAAGTGTCCTAGAAAAGGTGAGCTAAAGAAAATGGAGCACTTGAGGAGATGGGAGAAAGAAGAAAGGAAGAGGAGAAGAAGCCCACATCAAGGAGAAACATCAAAGGTAAGGAAGGTAACTTCTAACCTTAAGCCAAAGTTTAATTCAAATTTAAGTTTCTCTATGCATGATAAAAATAGAATCAATCACTCATCCATGCATGCTAGAAACCATGAAAACTGCTTACTTGTGCATAATTTTGGATTTAAGTATAATGATAGGACTAGGGATAAGAAGGTAGATTATAATCCTAAGAAAAGCATGCATCATGATAGACCTAAGACCCTTGTATCTAAGGATCATGACACTAATCCCAAGAAGAGAAGGAATGTGCCTAGAAAATAGGTTAGGCCTGGGAATGTCCAAGGTGGACATATGGGTTCTAAGGTTAGAACTCTAGAGAGGGAAAATCAAGCCTTGAGGGCAAGGCTTGATACATTAGAAAAGGCCCTAGAAAGATTCACGATTGGATCTAAGGGTCTAGATATGGTATTGGGTAGTTTGAAACCCAACTATGATAGATCAGGGTTGGGATACCGATCTAAGACCTCCAAGGCCAACAAACAGAAGTATGCTGGGAAAGCATACAATTATGGCAAGGAGGGAAAGTCCAAGGATGACAAGGGAGTGTCATCCAAAGGGAAAAAGAATGACTTAACCAAAGACAAGGTGTCTAAGGTTAAGAGGGCTCGTTTTGTAGGCCAAGAATCACCGGAGGCTCACCGGTGTGGTCTAGTATGGGTTAGATCACCTAGGCTAAGGCCAAGAGCTCAAGGGGGAGCTCTAGGAGCCTTTGGGGTCCATGGTAAATGGATCTCAAAAGTTCCTCTCCTAGGAAATTAGGTGAAATGTGTCAAAAAGGGTTGGAAGACTTGGGTAAGTCTTAATCCTAGGAAATTGGCACATTAAAAGGGAATTTAGGGAGAAAAGAATGAAAATACAAATATATTGGGTAAAATTGGGTTTTAATGTGTGAATACCATGTAATTCAATGATAGAAATGAACTATAATCAAGGATAAGAAGAAACAGTGAGGAGGAATCACAATTGAGACTTTTGGGATGAGTTTCAATGATACACTTTATGAAAAGTTGAGTTTCATGCCAATCTTGGGATTTGGAGTACATTTATTTGGAAACGTATTTTTCCCAAGTAGACATTGGCCCCACAAATCTCCCCACGAAATTTAATAATTTTTGGAGATTTGTAGAATTATTTATGGATTTCTGAAATTCGGCTGAAAAACTTGAAAATCAGGTATCAGTCGACTGCCTTGGGGGCAGTCGACTGATCTCAAGCCCAGAAACTCTTTGTATGTTTTCTCAGTTGACTGCCCTGGGGGCAGTCGACTGATCCAGTGGGGCTAGAGAAAAATGGCTATTGGGTGATAGAACGTAATGTCTAAATTAAGATCCTTGATTATATTCCTTGAATAATGGATTGTCTCATGGTTTAATGGTAATTAAATGAGGGTAAAAGGATATAATTGAATTCAAGAAGAACTAATGAGTGATTTTGAATGATAAGTTCTTGATAAATGAAAGGAAGAATTGAGGACAATTCCTTGTGTAGATTGATCATGGTTAGATTTGGCAAACACAAGGAATCACGATTTGAGTTCAAAATTGATGCGAAATGCTAAACTGTTAGGAAATTATGTTAGTACCAAAAGACAAGCACATTTGTGATTTTTATGAAATCTTATGTTTCTAGGATAGGGTATATCCTAGCAAGTGTGCTTGCAAATCTTTAGGTTTTTGTTGGGTATTGTTGAGTTCTTTTTGGCACTAGGGAGAAGATTGCTTGGGGAAAATCCTTTAATGGTCGCCAAGGGAGAAGAACTTGGGTGTTAGGTTGGGTAGAACCTAACTTGGTGTCAGGGTGTTAAGTTGGGTAGAACTTCACCTAGGAAAAATGAAAATTGAGAGAAGACATAGGTTAAAGGGGAGGTTGCCTCGTTGTTTGCCTTAATTTTTATGAAAATTTTTGGGTTTTGTGTCCAACTTGGGAACGGTGATAGATACATTATGAAATGTATTTTTTCCAGGTAGGTATGGATACCATAAACTTCTCCATGACATTTGAAAATTTTTGGAGATTTGTGAAATTTCTGGCGCAATTCTGAAATTGGCCAGAAATTCTGATTTTCAAAGTATCAGTCGACTGCCCTGGGGGGCAGTCGACTGGCCAGGGCTGATTTGTGTATCAGTAGTTGGTTTTGTATCCAAATGATAAGAAACAAGTGTACGGGGGTTTAGTATAATGTGTTTAGGATCATTGGGGATTAAAAGAACCTATAATTGGGATATTATTGGGGTCTTTTTGATGTATGGCAAAGGGAGAGAAGTTTGGGTTTAAGTTGGGAAACTAAACTTACCTTTGCATGAAACCCTAGGTTTAGGGGGAACTGAGTTTAGGGGGAGCATGGTTACTCCATTCTTGGCGTAAGGGGAACCTTGGAGAGGTTCTTAAAAAGTCTTTATAAGTCTAGTGCAGTGGGAGCTTGGGAAAAGCTTTAAAAAGCCCGTTTTGGTAAAAGTCCTAACTTGGAGGGCTAGGTGAGGTGTGAGAAAATCCTAGCTTGGAGGGCTAGGTGTGAGAAAGTCCTAACTTGGAGGGTTAGGTGTGGAAAATCCTAACTTGGAGGGTTAGGTGTGGAAAATCCTAACTTGGAGGGTTAGGTGTGGGATTCTTTGAGATATGATCTATTTATGCATTGCATATGCATTTGTTTAAGCAGTGATTTGCTATTGACTACTATCTTGTTTCCCTAACTTAAACGTATTGCCAAACATCAAAAAGGGGGAGATTGTTGAGGCAATCTGTGGTTCGGAGTGACCAAGTATTTTGATGTTTGGACAAAGGGTATAAGTTAGGTTTACCCTTGTTATCTCATATGTGTATGTTGAGTGTGCAGGTTGTACAGGTTACACATATGGACTTGACTGGACGACCTTGGTATGGTGAAGGTTGGCATGGAGACAAGCTGGAGGCTTATGTGCACCCGAGGGACTTTGGAGAGCAGGGACGATGAGCTGATGGGTGCGGACTTCGAGGCATGCGTGAATGATGGCATGGAGGCAAGCTGGAGGCTTGCGTGCATCCGAGGAACGGGAGCCGAAGATGAAGAGGGCGCGAAGGCAATAGTCGAGGCTGCGGAGGAGGAGTCAGTCGAGTCGTAAGGATACGAGTGCTGTGTGAATGTACTCTGGAAGGGTTTCAGTTAGGGACCAGTCGACTGCCCTGGGAGCAGTCGACTGGTAGGTAGCTGGTGAGTTGGCTGAGAATTTGAACGTTGGGGTGCAACGGTCGAATTTCAGTGGCACCAGTCGACTGCCCTGGGGCAGTCGAGGAGTGACAGAGTTAGCCGGAGGTTATCCGGGGATTGATCCACCGACGGATTCTTGGATTAGTCACTCGTCCGGGGTGGATACCAAGTAAAACCTGGTTTGTTAGCATTGTCTTTATTGTTTTTTGCATATTATTGTTTCCGCTGCGCTAACATCCTTGTAGAGATTCAACGAAAAAGTACTATTCACCCCCTTCTAGCACGCCAGTCGATCTATCATCATTTACCCTATTTATAGGGTGACTTTTTGGCACGTGAAAGGTATGGTTCTAGGGGGTACCATTGTGCTGTTAGTGCAAAAAGTCTCTAGCTCTTCCTCTCATTCTCAATTCCGTCTTGTAAGAGGAAGAGGACAACCTTGTAAAGGTTTTCTCCACCTTGAAGGAGGTTTTTCATAGTGGAGATTGTGTGCTCGTGTGGATCCTTGGATTAGTCACATCTTTGAGGTGGATACCAAGTAAACGAAGGTGTTAGCATTGTTTTTATCATTTTCATTATATTTCATGTGTTTTGCTAACCATTCTTGTAGAGAAAATCGAAAATTGCTATTCTCCCCCCCTAGCAAGGCACCACAATCTAACAAGTGGTATCAGAGCCGGTTCATTTTGGGAGAACTAACCGTCAACCGGAGCAATCAAAGAATGACGTTTCAAGAGGGTTATAGTACCGCAAGGCTACCATTCTTCGACGGCAATGACTTCGCCTATTGGAAAGGTAGGATGGAGTATTACCTCATGAATAACATCAAATATTGGTTTAGTATTGTAGATGGCTTCGATGCACCCATAAATGAAAGAGGAGAGCCACTACCGATGAGAAATTGGACCAAGGAGATGATGAAGAAGGCACAAGCCAATGCGAAGGCCACTACAACTCTTCAATGCAGATTATCAAAAGAGCAACTAAACAAGGTGAGACCTTTCAAGAGCACAAAGGAACATTGGGAGAAGCTCGTCGAGCTTAACGAAGGATCAAATGAGTCAAGGAGTGCAAAGAAGGACCTCTTGGTAGCCTAACTACAATCGCTCACAATGAAGGCCAACAAAACGGTAAGCCAATTACATGGAAGAGTCAAAGCAATAATCAACGAACTCTATGTCATTGGTGAAAAGGTTGAGAATCGAGATATTGTGAGGTATGTTATCCAATCATTCCCTAGGACTACCTTGTGGGCATCAATGGTTGATGCTTATAAAGTTTCGAGGGATCTCTCTACGATAAAGTTAGATGACTTATTTTGTGAATTTGAATTACATGAGCAAGCTAACATTTCTACTAAAGAGAAAGGTGTAGCTTTTATTGTAGAAAAGGAAAGGAAAAAGAAGAAGGAGAAGAAGAAGACCGTCTACTCGTCATTATCCGACTCGGAAGAGTCAAGCACTTTAATGGATAGCGACCAAGAAGCCTACATGGTAAGGAAAATTCGAAGAGCTTTTAAAAGTTTTTCTAACAAGTCTTATGGTAGAAAAGGTTCAAAGAGCAAGAGCAAGGGAAAGGAGATCATTTGTTATAATTGCCATCAAGAGGGGCACATGAAGAATGAATGCCCACAATTAAAGAAAAGGGAGGAAATGAAGGAGGAGAAAAAGAAGGGTGACAAAAGAAATCCAAGGAAAAATAAAAGAGTGCCACAAGTCTCAAAGCTATTTGGGATGATCCATCTTCATCGGAGGAAGATGAAGATCATGTGTTACACTTCGCACTAATGGGAGTGGACAACTTGGAATCATCTGAAGATGAGAGGAGTTCAAGTAGTGAAGATGAAGGTGAAAACTCATCATCCGAATCCGATGTATCGGTAAGTGAGGTATATAACTTATCCACCTCTACTCTTGTTAAAATTATTACTAGTACAAATAATGATTTAGCTAGAGCTAGGAAGAGAGTTAAGGAATTGAAAAATGAAGTTTGCATGCTCAAATTAGAATCCATGAAACTTAAGGACAATGTGCATGTTTCCTCTATCGTTTCAAATGATTCATGTTTAGAAAAGGAAAATAGGGAGCTAAGGGAAAAGGTAGAAGACCTCACCAAGGCACTTGGGAAATTTCAAATTGCCTCTTGAAACCTTGACATGATCATAAATAGCCAAAGAGCCGTGTATAACAAGAGCGATATAGGTTATAGACCCAAAACCAAGGAAGTGACTTTTGTTTCACTTATGAGTAGGAAGGGTGCCTCTAAGAGACAAGGTGTTAAGGGAAATGCAAAGAAGACATGGGTATCAAAGAAATATTTAAATGTTGTTTGTGGATCTAACATTTGGGAACCAAAAGCTTGTGTTTTCCGTGTTGTTTAGGTGAAGGTGACGGAAGCCTAAAAAATATGGATAGTGGATAGCGGGTGTTCATGGCATATGACCGGGGATGTGAGCAAATTCTCTACCATTAGCTATCTAAGAGAAGGCACCGTGTCATTCGGAAATAGTGGGAAACTCAAAATTATAGGTAGGGGCACCATTGAGGTATCTCCTTCCATCACAATTCATAAAGTTCTTTTGATTAATGATATGAAGTTTAATTTGCTTAGTGTAATTCAACTTTGTGATGCCGGGTATAGGGTTGAGTTTCATGCTAGAAAATGCTTAATTAAACAAAATGACTCCGAAAATATTATGTTAGAGGGATATAGAGAAGCCACCTTTATTATCTTAATCTTTCTTATGCTTCAAATATCTCTCCTAAGTGTTTCATATCCAAAGAAGAAGAAGGATGGTTGTGGCATCGACGACTTGGGCACATTAATATGAAGAACATTGCAAGAGTTGCTAAGAAGGAGTTGGTGAAGGGGCTTCCAATGATCAAGTATGAAAAGAACAAGATGTGTGATGCATGTCAAGAGGGTAAGCAATCTAAATCATCACACAAAGGTAAAACCTTAACTAGTACTTCTTTACCTTTAGAGCTATTACATTTGGATTTATTTGATTGTCATAGTACTCCATTCATAGTAGGAAGCAAATATTGTTTGGTAATTGTAGATGATTTTTCTAGATTTACTTGAGTATATTTCATGAAACATAAGGATGACACTTTAGAAATATTCATAGGTTTTAGTAAGAGGGTTGAAAATGAGAAACACCTCAAAATCAACCGAATTAGGAGTGACCATGGTGGATAGTTTGAAAATTCAAACTTCTCACACTTTTGTTTATAAAATGGGTACAAGCATGAATTTTCATGGCCAAAAACCCCTCAACAAAATGGTGTGGTAGAAAGGAGAAATAGAGCTTTACAAGAAGCCGCTAGGACCATGCTTAATGCATATTCTCTACCTAGCTACTTTTGAGCCGAAGCGGTAAATACCCTTGTTATATCCAAAACCGGGTCTTAATTCATAGGTCTTTAGGGAAAACTCCATTTGAGTTGTGGAATGGGAGAATTTCACAAGTTCACTATTTTAGGATTTTTGGGTGTAAGGTTTACATTTTAAACACCAAGGATGATTTGAGGAAATTTGAATCTAAGGCGGATGAGGGGAACTTGGTTGGATATTCATCCACTAGTAGGGGATATAGAGTCTATAACAAAAGGACTAAGGTAATTGAGGAGTCATCCAATGTGGATTTGATGAGTCTACAAGCACTTACCCTAGGAAATCTTCTATTAATAAGGATATAGAAGAAAGTCAACCCCTTACCCAAGAAATTCAAAACCTACATTTGGGGGGCATTGATCAAGGGGGAGAGAGAAGTGCACTAGAGGATGAACATCATGTAGTCAATGAGCCCATAACCTCTAGACACATAAGGCACCATAAAGATCACCCCATTGACCAAATAGTTGGGGATGTCACCCAAGGGGTAAGGATGAGGTCTTACTTTAGGGAACATAGTAGTCAAATTGCCTTGATTTCTCAACTTGAACCGAAAACTATTGATGAGGCATTAGGTGATGTGGATTGGGTCCTAGCCATGCAAGAAGAGTTGAATCAATTTGAATGGAGTGAGGTATGGGAGTTAGTTCCTAGACCCCATGATTGTACAATTGTCACCACAAGATGGGTCTTTAGGAACAAGTTAGATGACCAAGGAAAAATTACTAGAAACAAGGCTAGGTTGGTTGCAAGGGGGTTTAATCAAGTTGAGGGTCTTGACTATGATGAGACATATGCCCCTGTAGCTAGATTAGAGTCCATTAGAATTTTATTAGCATATGCCACTCACATGGGTTTCACACTTCACCAAATGGATGTGAAGTCGGCATTTCTTAATGGGGTCATTAAGGAAGAGGTATATGTAGAGCAACCACCCGGATTTGAAAACCCAAACTACCCTTGTCAAATCTACAAACTAAGAAAAGTCTTGTATGGATTGAAACAAGCTCCCCGAGCTTGGTATGAAAAGCTTTCTTCATTCTTAGTATCCAAGGGTTTTAGGAGAGGTATAATTGATCCAATTTTATTCCTAAAATCTAAGGATAAGGACATCTTTGTGACCCAAGTTTATGTGGATGATATTATTTTTGGGTCAACAAATAGTAAATTTCTTCATGAGTTTATTAAATGTATGGAAAATGAGTTTGAGATGAGTCTCGTGGGATAATTGACTTTCATTTTAGGATTACAAGTCAAACAAACTAATGAAGGGACTCATGTGTATCAAATCAAATATGATAGGGAAATTATAAAGAAATTTGGATTAGAAAATGCTAAGGTAGCATCTACCCCTATAGGAACAAATATTAAAATGGATAGTGATCTTGAAGGAAAAGTAGTAGACTCAAAACAATATAGGAGCATGATTAGTAGCTTGTTATACCTAACTGCTAGTAGACCGGATATATTATTTGTGGTAGGTATGTGTGTAAGGTATCAATCATGTGCCAAGGAGTCTCATCTAGTGGTAGTAAAGAGGATCTTAAGGTATATTAATGGTACACTTAATGTCGGGCTTTGGTATCCTAGAACTCCAAATATTAAACTTTTTGGATACACCGATTCGGATTATTTGGGTTGTAAACTAGATAGAAAGAGTACTAGTGGAGGATGTCAATTTATTGGGTCATCTTTAGTTAGTTGGAGTAGTAGGAAGCAACCATGTGTTGACTTATCAACAACGGAGGCTGAATATGTAGCAATGGGTGGTTGTGTGTCTCAACTACTTTGGATCATGCATACCTTAGATGATTATGAACTACATTACTCCAAGGTCAAGGTTTTGTATGATAATGTAAGTACTATTAACTTGACTAAAAATCCGGTTCATCATTCTAGGACAAAACACATTGAAGTGAAATATCACTTCATTAGGGATCATGTGGCAAGAGGTGACATAGACTTACATTATGTTGGGTCAAAGTTAAACCTTGCCGACATATTTACCAAGCCTCTTCCCGATGCGGAGTTCACATCCTTAAGAAGGGGACTTGGTATGTGTTTTGTAGAGATGTAGGATGGACCTTGGAGTAATACAATAGGAAGGTGGTACATGATTCATTAGGATGATACAAATGATTCACTTATGCTTATGGCATATTGTTGGGTTATTAGATGTATCAAATTATTAAAAACATACCAACTATGGGGAAAGCAAATGTTTAATTAATGGACATCTTGCCCAAAGATCATAGTTGAACATTTTAAACAATTTGAAAATATTTCTGTGATGTATGTGTATGCCATAAGTTTGAACAATGAATGATTTCAAAATTAGATTGGAAATTTGATACAAAGTTAGTGTGTTTCAAGAAAATTAAACTTTTATCAAAAAGTCAAACATGTTTGAATTTTTCATAAAGTTATATTTTTTTCCCTGTTAGAGTATATCATATGGAACATGTTTGCATATTTTCATAATTTTTGAAATTTTTTGGAATTTTTGGGGAGTTTCTGAAATTCGGCCCAGAAGCTGAAAGTTCTGACTGAAGAGAGTCGACTGCCCTCTGTCGCAGTCGACTGATACTCCCAGTTTTAGATTTATGGGAGTTTTCAGAAATGAAAAAGTTTCTCCCATTTGTGTCATTGGTTTATATTGCTTTGGGCAATCCTTTTGATGGTGACAAAGGGGGAGAATTGGGAGGTTTAGGTTAGGTTTGTAACTTAACTTTTGGTTTAACTTTGGTTTATGATGAAAATTGAAAATGGATAGGGCATAGGTTAAGGGGGAGGTTACCTCTTGGGTTTTACTATGTTTTGTATTTTCAATTGCTGTTGCTTGCTGTTGATTTCTCCCTAACTTAAACATTTGGTCACACATCAAAAAGGGGGAGATTGTTGGGGTAATCGACCCAAGTATGATTGGGAAGATCATGTTTTTGATGTGTGTGTCAATATGCTTAAAGTTGGGGTGTTGTGTTGTTTTTAATATGTGTCAATGAGTCTTGCAGGACTTGGTGAGTCACACATGGAGGACACATCCGAGGGACGAGAGCCGAGGGAAAAGAAATCCAAGGGCAAGCCGGGAAGTGGACTTCAAAGGGCACATGTGGAGGGTGACATGGAGGCAAGTCGAGGGCTTGCGTGCACATCCGAGGGACGATAGCCGGAGGAAGAGGACTTCAAGGGGCAAGCCAAGGGAGTACACTTGAAGGCACACGTGAAGGACGGTCGTCGGAGTGAGGAGTAGTGCTTTTGTAAGCTGGGCAGTCAACTGGGAATGGACCAGTTGACTGCCAGCAGAGGACTCAAACTCAGTGTGACATCAGTCGACTGATCCAGGAGCAGTCGACTGGTAACTCTAAAAACTAGCCGTTGGCTAGCCTTTAAGGTGGGGCCAATCGACTGCCCCAGGGGCAGTCGACTGGTATCGGGCTGGACAACTTTTGGAGTTGGCCTTTACCCTATTTAAAGGGTGACTTTTTGACACATGAAAGGTACGGTTCTAGGGGGTACCATTGTGCTGTTAGTGCAAAACGTCTCTAGCTCTTCCTCTCATGCTCAATTCCATCTTGAAAGAGGAAGAGGACAACCTTGTAAAGGTTTTCTCCACCTTGAAGGAGGTTTTTCATAGTGGAGATTGTGCGCTCGTGTGGATCCTTGGATTAGTCACCTCTCTGAGGTGGATACCATGTAAACGAATGTGCTAGCATTGTTTTTATCGTTTTCATTATATTTCTTATGTTTTGCTAACTATTCTTGTAGAGAAAATAGAAAATTGCTATTCACCCCCCCTCTAGTAAGGCGCCACGATCTAACAGAAGCTACATGGTAGGGCCCGCTGGACCAAAGCTCCAAAGTCAGATTGAGACTATCTCGAGAGAATGGATCAGAGCCCTGAGGTCAGATCGGCAATCAGGCTCCTGAGACTACCTCGGGAGAATAGAAGAAAGCCCCCGAGGTCAGGCCGGGAATCGGGCTCCTGAGACTATCTCGGAAAAGTGAATGAATGCCCTGAAGTCATCTCGGGAGATGAGATTCCGAGACTGACCAGGAGAGTGGAGCCCAAAGATCAACATAGGAGTCAGAAAGCCCGACATCAAGTAGCCGTTCATCTTTCCAGAACAGGAAAATCATCGGATAATTATTGCCCGCAATGCACGATAATTAAGGTCTTAATGATCGCAGTGGCCATTACCAAAAGATAAGATATTTATCAAGTAACTGATGATTAAGGGACGTGAAGGAGAACGCGGGGACAAGTGTGATCGAAACCTCAGCTATATAAGATGCCTCGACATCTAGGTAAAGGGGATAATTTTTTCAAACTTAGAGCAAACATTGATTCCTCGTTGTCCTCCGAAAAGAGATAAGATTCCTGACTTGAGCGTCAGAGTGGGCTCCATTGAAAAATCTTCCGGTGTGTTCCCTTTAACGCTCATGTTAATCTTACAGGACGTGAGCATCTTCTCCCCGTCATCGTCGTCTTGGGCTGCGCTTTGGTGACTCGTCATCCACGTTGTTCCCTTCCAGAACAGCATACATGCACGTATAAATAATTATAGGCTTGATATGAATCAGATGGTATTCATATTTGGTCTAATATAAAATTTAGAATCGATTCTTTCAATTATATTTTAACACCTTTAGAGAAGCCGAATAAGCAATGTATAATATATTTGAACTCCTTGCAACCTCAGAAATCTACAAAAACTGAAATGGGTGCAATCGGAGCTCTGTAAGTCCATCAACGAGTTTAAATTAAAAAATCGACAAAAAAACCCTACATTGGGCTTGATATTAAATCATACCAGGCCTAATACGGACCTAATATTAAATATGTCAAGCCCACATTGGGCCTGATATGATTCCATATCAGGCTCAACATGGGTTTTTTTGTCGTTTCTTTAAATTAAACCCGTTCATAGACCTATAATGCTCCAATTGAACCCATTTCAGTTACTGTGGATTCCTGAGGTTGTTAGAAATTCAAATATGCAATCCATTATTTATTTTGGCTATCTAAAAGTGTTAGAAATAAAAAGAATCGATAAGAAATCCATGTTTGGCTTGATATATGGGCCTGATATTGAATTATATCAGACTTAATGTGGATTTTTTTTGTCGATTCTTCAGTTTAAACTCATTGATAGACTTAGAGAGCTCTGATTGCATCCATTTCAGTTCCTGTGGATTCTTGAGGTTGCAAGGAGTTCAAATATTCTATGTATTATTTATTTAGAGTGTCCGGAGGTGTTAAAATAAAATAAGAAAGAATCGATAAAAATGTGGGTTTTTATTAATTCTTTCTTATTTTATTTAAACATTTCTGGACACCCTAAATAAATAATGAATCGAATATTTGAACTCGCAACCTCAAGAATCTATAGGAACTGAATAGGTGCAATCAGAGATCTCTAGGTCCATTAATGAGTTTAAACTGAAAAATCGATAAAAAATCCACATTGGGCCTGATATGATTCAATATCAGCCCAACGTGTATTTGTATCATATGAAGCCCATGTATCAAGCCAAACTTGGGTTTTTTTATCGATTCTTTTTATTTCATTTTAACATCTCTGGACAGCTGGAATAAATAATCGATTTCATATTTGAATTCCTTGCAACTTCAAGAATCCACAGGATCTGGAATGGGTACAATCGGAGCTCTGTAGGTCCATCAACTAATTTAAATTGAAGAATCGACCATTGGTTGATTCTTCGATTTAAATCCATTGATGGATCTACAGAGCTTCGATTGTACCTATTTTATATCAGGCCCACGTTAGGTCTGATATGATTCCATATCAGGCCTAACGTGGGTTTTTGATCGATTCTTCAATTTAAATCTTTTGATGGACCTACAGAGCTCCGATTGCACCTATTGCAGCTCCTGTGGATTCCTGAGGTTGCAGCAAAAAAGAAAGAAAAGAGAGACGACAGAAAAAATGATAAAGAAAAGAAAGAACAAAAAATTGATTTTGACAGGAGAGGTAAAATCGAAAAAATATATAATTGGGTGTGCTCAATGGCTATGATTTAGTGACCGTTATGATCCAAACTCTATAAATAGGGAGTTCATTTCATTATTTTCACACACATCTTCTCTACTCTCATTCTCAACCTCATATTCTCTATGTGTTTTTGGCTTAATCTTTCGACGACAATGGAAGGTAGTCACGGAGCTTCATCATCTCGATCTCGGAGGGGAAAAGAAATAGTGCATGAGGATCCCGATATTCAAATTCAATCCACCGATGATGAGACCGAGGCTCAACCCAAGCACCTTCCGATGCCCGAAACACAAGGAAGTATCGATGCAATTACTTCTTGTTGGGATCGGTAGACGAGCTAGAGGGGGGTGATTAGCTTCGATTCATTTGTAGATAATTTGTCGCGGCGGAAGACTTCAAGCAATCGCTAACACTAGGATTTTACTTGGTATCCACCCCGGCCGGGTGACTAATCGAAGGATCCACTCTCCTCACACTCTCATACACTATGAAAGTCTCCTTCTTGAGGTGGAGAAACCTCTTACAAGCTTTCACAAAGATACAACAAGAAACAAAGCAAATACAAATGAAATCTAACAAGATTTACAATGAATAACCTCACACTTTGCTTTCCTTGCTATCTTCAAGCTTGTGATCACCTCTAGAACTTTGGAAGTGCAGCAACACTAAGCCCCAAAGCTTCTCTTGAGATGGCGTGGAAGAAGAAAGAAGAGTCGCGCTTCAAACCTGCGTGAAAGACCTTATACCCGATGCCTAGGGTTTCTGAATCGATTGCCCAATCGATTACCACGTAGGATTTTGCCGTTCAACGGCTAGTTTTCGAACCGTAATTGATTAGCCAATCGATTACGAGTGCCCTGAATCGATTACCTAATCGATTCAGAGCCTCTCTGTTCTCTCGCGCAACCTTTGGTGATCGATCACCCTAATCGATCACCGAACCCCTTAATCGATTACCCAATCGATTAAGGGAAGGCTGAATCGATTACCCAATCGATTCAGCCACGTTCTGTCCTCTCGCGCAAACTGCCCTAATCGATCCACTGATCGATTCACCCAATCGATTACCCAATCAATTGAATCCAACCCAACTTGTGCTCACAAGTCTAGGGTTCCCTACCAAGTATCCGGTCAACCCCTTTGACCAATTTGGATTTCTTCTGCCTAGTTCCCAACTAGAACTTAACCTGATTCCCCACCAGGTTCGCCTAACCCTCGAGTTAGGTCTAGTCTCTCGGTAGACTTCCACCTTGCCAGTATGCGATCTCCTCGATCCACCTGGAATTCACCTGATCCCACCAGGTGTGCCTAGTCCCACTAGGCCTTTTCCCATGCCAGCGTATGATCTCCCCGATCTACCTGGTCTTCACCTAGTCCCACTAGGTGTGCCTAGTCCCACTAGGTCTTTTGCCATGCCAGCATACGATCTCCCCGATCTACCTGGACTTCACCTAGTCCCACTAGGTGTGCCTAGTCCCACTAGGTCTTTTGCCATGTCAGCGTACGATCTCCCCGATCTACCTGGACTTCACCTAGTCCCACTAGGTGTGCCTAGTCCCACTAGGTCTTTTCTCAGTCAAGCCTCCAGTCAACCTTGACCCACTTGACTCACACATCATGACCACTCAAACAGCTTTGTCAAACATCGAAACCTACGACTTCAAGCTCACTCAAGCTTACCAGACTCAAGCTCACCTGAGCTTTGTCAAACTAGGTCAACCCTGACCTAATCAAGATTGCACCAATAATCTCCTCCTTTTTGATGTTTAACAATATGTTTGAGAAAGACTAATCACTATCAGCCTTTCAACTTCTCTCCCTTTGACACACATCAAAAACCCTCCCCAAGAGTCAATGTGGTTAAAGACTTAGCCTTGATGAAGATCTCCAATCTTCTCTTAACAAAAATAAAAATGTAACCACATGCTTTTAAGGAAGACCTCCCCCTCAAAACATGCTCTAAACCTCTATCATTGCACCAACAATGATTTTTGAGTTCGTAAACCTTTAGGAAAACTCAACTTGAGGTAATGAGATTTTAAGATTCAAAGCTTGAATCAAAATCTCTGCTTAACCCTATATTTTTCACCAAACCATTTTCCCTTTTGATTTCACAATGAAATTTACCCAAATATACTTATAAAAGTATTTCAAGGGGCTAGGGATGATTAGGTTACTCAAAAATGGGTTATCTGACTGAAACTAGACAGTTTCAGTCTCACCAATCGATTGGTGTTGGGAACCAATCGATTACACTAGCTTTAATCGATCAACTGATCGATTACGGCTGACTGAAATCGATCAAAGGATCGATTACGCGAGCTTCTATGCTCACAAGAAGGTCTACCAATCGATTGACTACTGTCCCAATCGATCACCCGATCGATTGGGAGTTTCTGATTTCTGAAAACAATTTCAGATGCGAATTTCAGAAACTCCTAAATAATTCTACAAAATTTGAAAAATCTTGAAATTTGGTGTAGACATTATTTATGACATATACTATCATGGAAAAATAATTTCCTATGAAAATAACCTCCTTTTTCAATGATTGACATAAAATTGGAAACCATTGAAATACTTCAATGTTTTTCATTGTTTTGTATCCATTTCATCAATGATGAGTGCTATCAAAAGATAGTCTTCACCAAGGTTTTCCAAGATAGTTTTAAAATGTTTTCCAAAAATAATATCCAACCATGTTCCTTGGGCTAAATGTACATGACTTATACATTAGCTTTCCCAATGATTGGAGTTCATTGAACTTCATTTTTTATGATACTAAAAACTCAATAAGATGAAGATGAATCAACACCTTGGGTTTTATTCATCACCCTAACATCTCACTTGTTTTTAATGTGTCTCAAAAACACACACAAGTCACCTTATGGTCTTAGTGAGATGTGAAAGTCATGTTCTCCCTAAACTAAGGGTTCATGCATTTTTACCTAGGCATTATAAACTTGGATCATCCACCTAGGATGTCAATTAATGCCAATGTCCCTAATTTCAATAATAATTAAATTAATGCATAATAATGACAATGACATGCATCACATGAGGATTTAAAAAAACATTATAGCTAGATGATGCATGTATGACATGACATGTAATATTTTCATAATAAAATATGAATAATGGATTATGATGTCATGGCATGTGATAGGGCATACAAAACATGGCATAATAGCACAAAATAAAATACCTAGATTTCCTATCTAAGTATCAATAACTCATCGCTAAGCCATTGATAATCCTAACTTAGCCCCTAATTTTCAAGATAATGCCAAAACTCCCAACTTGGCCTATCTTTGGATTCTAACCTAGTTGTGCCAACTTTATTGAGTCCAATTTCTTCAAGAATATATTTTGACACAAATTTTACTCCTCCTAGAGTAAACAAATGAATCCTTCATTTTCAAGGGTAGTAATCTCTTGAAAATGTCCCAAAGTGCCAACTTCATCAAGGTTGGGTTAACTACCCTTCCAATTAGAGTTGACACTCCCTAGACCTATCTAGGGTGTGGCGAACACACTCTTAGGAACCCAAAACCTATTGGTGCTCCTTGGGTGTTCTAGGTATTCACTAGGGATGACTTCCCTTGATACCTTCGTAAAGACTTTCTTAGGCTTCTCCGAAGCCTTAGTCCCCTTTGTCTTATCTTGGTCAACTCTAGGGATGGCTTCCCTTGCGACCTTGACCTGACTCCTAGACCTAGATTGAGTTCCATACCTATATAGAACCCTATGATAGGATGGACCATCATCCTTAGTTTTAGGTTTGTACCCCAAACCTTTCTTGCTCCTAGAGGGTCCTTGATTTCCTAAATCTATGTTTTGATCCTTAGATCCCTTAAATAGATTTTCTATTCTTTTTAGGGATTTTTCTAATTTATCAAGTTTTGACCTCAAAACTTGATTTTCAATCATTACCTCCTCAAGGCTTGGTTTTCTAATATAGCCTTGATGATTATTCTTCTTGGCCTTGGATTGGATAGGTCTACCATGAAATGATCTAATATTTTCCCTATCCTTAGAAGTGGTAGTCCTAGCATGGAAAGCTCTATATTTTTCCTTAGGTTTTTCATACCTCCTATTTTCATGATAAATAGCATTGAAATGATAATAATTATTTCTAGCATATATTATCATGATGAAGATAAGTACCATTACCTAATGGTACCTTAGTGTTGTCTTTGGAGGCTCCCCCTTGATTTGAGCTTCTCCTTTTAGCCTTGGTCAGATCCTTCCCCTTTGGACATTGATTTCGATAATGTCCTTTTTGATTGCATGAGAAGCACACAATGTGCTTCTTATCCTTTTTTACTTTGGGGCCGACCTCCTTTGGCTTGTCCTTAGTCTTGGGTTCTACTTGCACCTTCTTCTTGACCAAATTGGGACACTTGCTCTTATAGTGCCCTTTTTCCCTACACTCAAAGCAAATGATATGATCTTTATTTTTACAAATTGAAATGATTATACCTTTGCTCGTAGGGGTGTGGCATGACTCTTCACATGATCCGGAAGTAGATACTTCTTCTTCTTCCGGAGTCAATGACCTTCACTCCCCCTCAATCCTAGAGGTGGAGACTTCTTCTTTTTCCTCCTCGGCCAATGCTTCTTGAATTTTCTCCCTGGATGTTGAGCATCTCTCACTTTCCGAGTCCTCTTCACTTGATGAATCTCCATCTTCGGATTTGTCTTGATTTGGTAGAGTGGAGGGATCTTCATGAAGCCTTGCCAATTTGGTCCAAAGCTCTTTGGAATCTTTGAATTCTCCAATTTTGTCCAAGATGGTGCTTGGTAATAGATTGACCAATAACTTGGTCTTGTCGTTGGCCTCGCATCTCTTGATTTGCTCCTCATTCCATTTGCTTTTCTTGAGGAGCTTTCCTTTGGTGCTTGTTGGAGCTTCAAAACCCTCCATTAGAGCAAATCATTGCTCTATCTCCATCATGAAGTAATTTTCAATCTTTGATTTCCAAAGATTGAAATTTGCCTTGTCGAAAGGTGGAGGTGCCCTAGTGTCATATCCAAACTCCATTTTTGAAGTTGAACCCTCTAAATGATGACTTCTTGAAATTAGAGTTTCTTCCAACTTCTTCTTCTTCCTCTAGCTCTTGCCCTCTTGGCGATGAGTCCAATGAAGAGCAACCTTGCTCTGATACCACTTGTTGGGACCGGTAGACGAGCTAGAGGGGGGTGATTAGCTTCGATTCGCTTGTAGATGATTTGTCGCGGCGGAAGACTTCAAGCAATCGCTAACACTAGGATTTTACTTGGTATCCACCCCGGCCGGGTGACTAATCCAAGGATTCACTCTCCTCACACTCTCATACACTATGAAAGTCTCCTTCTTGAGGTGGAGAAACCTCTTACAAGATTTCACAAAGATACAACAAGAAACAAAGTAAATATAAATGAAATCTAACAAGATTTACAATGAATAACCTCACATTTTGCTTTCCTTGCTATCTTCAAGCTTGTGATCGCCTCTAGAACTTTGGAAGTGCAGCAACACTAAGCCCCAAAGCTTCTCTTGAGATGGCGTGGAAGAAGGAAGAAGAGTCGCGCTTCAAACCTGCGTGAAAGACCTTATACCCAACGCGTAGGGTTTCTGAATCGATTGCCCAATCGATTACCACGTAGGATTTAACCGTTCAACGGCTAGTTTTCGAACCGTAATCGATTAGCCAATCGATTACGAGTGCCCTGAATGGATTACCCAATCGATTCAGAGCCTTTCTGTTCTCTCGCGCAACCTTTGGTGATCGATCACCCTAATCGATCACCGAACCCCCTTAATCGATTACCCAATCGATTAAGGGAAGGTTGAATCGATTACCCAATCGATTCAGCCACCTTCTGTCCTCTCGCGCAAACTTCCCTAATCGATCCACTGATCGATTCACCCAATCGATTACCCAATCGATTGAATCCAACCCAACTTGTGCACACAATCTAGGGTTCCCTACCAAGTGTCCGGTCAACCCCTTTGACCAACTTGGATTTCTTCTGCCTAATTCCCAACTAGAACTTAACCTGATTCCCCACCAGGTTCGCCTAACCCTCGAGTTAGGTCTAGTCTCTCGGTAGACTTCCACCTTGCCAGTATGCGATCTCCCCGATCCACCTGGAATTCACCTGGTCCCACCAGGTGTGCCTAGTCCCACTAGGCCTTTTCCTATGCCAGCGTACGATCTCCCCGATCTACCTGGTCTTCACCTAGTCCCACTAGGTGTGCCGAGTCCCACTAGGTCTTTTGCCATGCCAGCGTACGATCTCCCCGATCTACCTAGACTTCACCTAGTCCCACTAGGTGTGCCTAGTCCCACTAGGTCTTTTGCCATGCCAGCGTACGATCTCCCCGATCTACCTGGACTTCACCTAGTCCCACTAGGTGTGCCTAGTCCCACTAGGTCTTTTCTCAGTCAAGCCTCCAGTCAACCTTGACCCACTTGACTCACACATCATGACCACTCAAACAGCTTTGTCAAACATCGAAACCTACGACTTCAAGCTCACCCGAGCTTACCAGACTCAAGCTCACCTGAACTTTGTCAAACTAGGTCAGCCCTAACCTAATCAAGATTGCACCAACACTTCTAAGGTTCAGAAAAATCTTCTTTTAAAATTTACTATTTTCACTAAACATTTTGAGAAGGTCATACTTTCGTCGGGAGAATTGCGTGCAAAATATAAGCCTTGCAATGCTTCCTACAAATTCCAAGTCGTCGACGGCTATGGGTCGTTAAAATGACATGTAGAAATGAAGCACCCAACGGAATATGGACTTGACCATTCTCAAGCATAATTATCAAGATTTTCTAGTGGTGGTAGTACTGATTCTGGTTTATTTTTATATTTTGACAATAAATTAAGATAATCGTTAGCTAAATTTGTTTCTATAGAACATTTTTCTTTTAGTTTTGGATCTAAATGCACATTTGAAGATTTTTGTAAAAAATCTCTAAATTCATGTGCTAAACGTGTTCCTAGGACTATACTTACTCGTACAATTAAAAAATTAGTAAAACAAGGAAAGAAGAATTTAATTGATGAATTTAGTAAATTAAATAATAATGTTTCTTTATGTTCTGATATTTGGAGTGATCATTGACAAACTCATTCTTATATGGGTGTGACTTGCCATTGGATTGATAACTCTTGGATCCTCCAAAAAAGATTGCTAGCTTATAGAGTTTTTGATGAATCACATACTGCCCATAACATTGCACAATTATTATGTTTAATTTTAGAAGAATATGGACTGACTCATAAAATATTTTCAATATCATTAGATAATGCCAGTTTTAATACCGTTTCTATAGATAAACTAAAATTTTTTTGTCAACCTATTATTGGTGGTTTATTTTTGTTGTATCGGAGTAAATCGATAGAGGGGCGGGTGAATATCGATAGAAAATTTTCGGACTAGTTAAGAGAAATACGCACCGGAAAACACAAAAGCAATCGCTAACAATTTTTCTTTTTTACTTGGTTCGGAGTCGCAGTCGGCTCCTACTCCAAGGCCCACGGTTCTTGACCGTTTACGATGGACAATTCTATATTCGAAAGAGTGTTTACAAGTTGGATTACAAAATATAGAATTAAAAAAGAGATTACAACACTTTACTAAATTAAATTTTACCGACGACCGGAGTGAATGGAAGCTCGGAGCAGCGGGTCATCATCGGCACTGGAATCGCAAGTACGAAGCTTGTCGGAGAGTAGCGCTTGAATGAAAGTGTTGAGAGCGTAATGAGCGAGTTATCTTGAAGCCTTGGGGGTGAACCCCCTTTTATAGTCGACTCCTGGGTGCCTGTGTTGAAAGGTGCACCTGACACGTGACCTCTCCTGCGCGAACACTGATCCATAGGCTCGGTCAGCGCTTAGCCCCTTAATTGAGGCGCTTGAGCTGAGTGAGCCGCATGAGCTATCTGGGTCGCCTAGCTTGACTTGGTCCATTGGCTTACGTGACAGTTTGCTTCGATGGTCTCGGTTTGGCCTTGCACTGGGCGCCTGTACCCTTACAGGCGCCTAGCCCAGTGAGGCGCCTCCTTCCAATAAGGCACCTGAGCTGCAGAAACACAGTCCCTTCGTTTCCTGCAACCAGGGTTAGTTCCAAAACATAAGAAGTAAACATATAGTATATGTTAGACATTATTTGCAGCCTAAGTTGTCTTGGTTCTGACTTTGGGTCTCCCAAATGGAACCCTAGGTCGAACCGACGCATAATATTCCCTCTACGGGGAATGCGTCCTCACCTACTCCTCTCGGGATAATTTACCTTTTTTGCCAATCGGCTCCTCTGGTTGGACTTTTGCCCAGCTTCACTCACCAGGTCTTCGGTGCCCAGTCCTCGACCAGGTCTTAGTGCCCAGCTTCACTCACCAGCTCTTTGGTGCCCTATCCTCGACTAGGTCTTCGGTGCCCAGCTTCACTCATCAGGTCTTAGCGTCCAGCTTCACTCACCAGGTCTTATTGCCCAACTTTAGGTCAGGACTTAGTTGCCCAGCCCGCGGCCAGGACTTAGTGCCCAATTCAAATGAACCAGGACTTAGTGCCAAGTGTACCTAGGACTTTCCTGCACACTTAATCAGCTTGTTAGATCACAACCAAATCTTAACTTCTGAACCCTTTGCCATTATCAAAACAAAAGTTTGACTTTGGTGCTTCCGGCACCAACAATCTCCTCCTTTTTGATTTATGGCAATATGGTTCAAAAAGTTAAGTTAAAAACATATTATAGTAATCTAACAATACTATCAACAGAATTTTAACTCCCCCTAAATTTCACATTCTCCCCCTAAAATTTTCAATATCATGTGAGTCTTGTAAACTTTCTAAGTGCTAAGTGTTTTTCAATTTTTAGCAAAAACTTAAGTTTTTGACTAAGTGTTTTTTGAAGATAAAACAATTGTACTTATGAACACTTAGGCAAAACAAGTTTTGAAAATTGATTTTCCTTGCAAAGTTTTAACTTGGAAAATTTTTCCCAACTTAGAAAATTTTGCTTAAAAACATTTTCACAAAAAGGAATTTGTTTACAAAATTACTTAGCACATTTGCCAACAAATTTTTGAATAATAGTTTAGCTCAGGCAAATTTGTTTACTACAAAAAACTTCCTTTGAAATATTTTTTAAAATACACTTAGAAATTTTAAAGCCTTTTCAAAGTAGAAAAAGTTTGAAGCACTTGAAACATACATAGAAAAA
>JAGFNQ010006644.1:40858-53452 GCA_024364735.1 Boesenbergia rotunda
AATGCCAGGATACAAAGCCCTGGCGAAGGAATGCTAGGCACCTGGTGAAGGAATGCCAGGATACAAAGCCCTAGCGAAGGAATGAAGGAATGCCAGGAAACAAAGACCTAGCGAAGGAATGCTAGGCACCTGGCGAAAGAATGCCAGGATACAAAGCCCTAGCGAAGGATTGCTAGGCACCAAGCGAAGGGCAGCTTGGTACTGAAGACCTAGCAAAGGACAGCTAGGCTCCTGGCGAAGGACTGCTAGGAAAAAGCCCAACCGGAGGAGCCGATTGACATCAGGTACATTCTCCTGAGAGGAGTAGGTGAGGACGCGTTCCCCGTTGAGGGAACAGTAGGCGTCGGTTCGACCTAGGGTTCCATTTTGGAGGCCCAATGTCAGAACCAAGACAACTAAGGCTGTATAAACTAACATCTTATTGCTTTATGTTGTTTTGGACTAACCCTGGATGCAGGACCGAAGGAACGAGTGTCTGCAGCTCAGAGAGCCTCAAAGGAGTGAGGCAGCAGCTGACCAGGGGCGCCCGGAGTGTCCCGGGCGCCCCCAAGGTGAACACAAAACAAAGTAAAGCAAAGTGAGCTTCAGCAGCTTATGGGGAGGGCGCCCCCCATGCTCCCGGGCGCCCCCAGGTGAAGCTAATGAAGCAGATCCCATCGAAGCCAACGGATAAGAAGAGACCCGGTCAACCCGGGCGCCCCCAGCGTTCAGGGCACCCCCGTCAAAGCCTGATCCCGAGTTTTAAGGGATCAGAGCTGACCGAGACGGAAGTGGATCGACTGACACGTGGGGGGGGGGGGGGTGGGGAGGGGGGCGCCCCCGACGTCCCGGGCACCCTCAGGGCCTATAAATAGGCCCTCAACCCAAGGCTTCGAACAACAATTCTTTCAACACAATCACGCTCTTCTGCTCCCGCGCCGGAAACCTCCCGACTCGAGACTCAAGCACCGACGACATCCCGTTGCTCCGAAAATTCACTCTACAACGGACGTTGGTAAAAGAAGAGTTACCTTTAAGTTTACTATACTGCTTTGTAATATCTCTCTGTAAACGTTTTTGCGAACTTATAGAATTACCCGTAGAAAATGGTCAACAACCGTGGGCCTTGGAGTAGGAGTCGACCTAGGCTCCGAACCAAGTAAAACTACCTGTGTTCGCGATTGATTTTATTCCGTTGTGTACTTACTCTAGTTTTCATCCGAAAAGCGTTTAACGATATTCACCCCCCTCTATCGTTTCTCTCGATCCAACAAGTGGTATCAGAGCGGGGAAGCTCAAATTTGGTGCAACCACCAATTTAAGAATTTTTCAGATTTTTACGAAATTTTTTCAATTTTCTTTTCAAAATTTCTTCTCGTTAATCGAGGCTGGTGCAACACCCCTCGACAAATATTTTTTTTCCTTTATCCCACACTACTAATCCAAGACCAAGTCTTGGGATATTCTTTTTTTTTGTGTGTCTAGTTTACATTTCAGATAAAATTGCCATGCAAGAAGCCTTCAGCACCGCAAGACCACCTCTCTTCAGTGGGGAGGACTTCTCCTACTGGAAGAGCAGAATGGAGGTCCACCTAAAAACTCAGGTGGACATGTGGATAATCATCCAGTCCAGACTGGAGATTTCGTGAAATGCTGAAGGAGTACCTCAAAGCTACACAAAGTGGGACACCGCTCTAAAACGGAAAATTGATGCGGATGGAAAGGCGGCCCAGACCCTTCAATGCAGCTTAACAAAAGAGGAGCTGAACCGGATGGGCCCTTTCAACAGTGCCAAGGAGCTGTGGGGAAAACTGATCGAGCTGCACGAAGGAACATCAGACACTCGGATCAGCAAGAGAGATCTGCTCCTGAACAAGCTGTATACCATCAAAATGACCGACAATGAATCAGCAGCTCAGCTTCACGCCCGAATCCAGGAACTAATGAACGGACTGCACACCATCGGTCACAAGGTAGAAAACCGTGACTTAATAAGGTACGCTTTAAATGCTTTCCCTAGAAACACCTTGTGGACATCTATGGTAGATGCATACAAGGTTTCTAGGGACCTTTCAAAAATCAAATTAGATGAATTGTTCTCTGAATTAGAATTACATAAACAGACTAACTGCAGTTTGGCCGAGAAAGGTATTGCCTTTGTTGCAGGTAAAACTGGAAGGACAACAAAGAAAAAGCCTCAACCTGAACCCGAGTCTAACTCAGACTCAGACTCAGACTCAGAAGACGAAGAAGGAGATCGACCTAAGCTGGTCCGACTGTCCCGAAACTACTACAAGGAATTGAAGAACCAAACCAACAAACGGAAAGTCAGCCGAAGAAAGGATGAACCAACTGAACCCGCAAACGAAAAGAACAAGCCCAACGTGACCTGCTACGAGTGCAAGAAGAAGGGTCACTACAAGACGGAGTGTCCGAACCTAAAGGAGACCAAGAAGAATAGAAGGAAGAAGAAGACACTTCAAGCAATGTGGGACGAGTCCTCCTCCTCCTAAGAAGAAGAGGTCCCACAATCGAACCTACTCGCACTAACCGCCTCAGAAGAAGTCGAGACCGAGTCAGAATCAGAACAGGACGACGGCAGACTGACATTCTCAGAGGACGGCGAAATCAAGGTAAGTGGATTTACTAGAAGTCAATTAAATGAGTTAATATTTTATCTTTCTCGAGATTTGGCGAAAGCTAAACTCTGAGTCGAATCCCTCCGACAGGAAGTAAAACTCCTGAAAGAGGGAGCTGACTTTAAACCCTTAACTGAGAAGGTTCAAGAAGGAACCTCTACTCAAGTTGAAAAACTTGAGAAAGAGAACTCCTCCCTGAAAACTCAGGTTATGGATCTTAGATCAGCTTTAGAAAGATTCACTTCTGGTTCCAAGGGTCTTGACATGATTCTTGGAAAACAGAAATCGATTCTAAATCGATCCAGACTAGGCTATAAAACCAAATCTAGACAAAGATCCTATTTTGCTGTACTGAATCAGTCCAGAAATAAAGTTCAGGCATGGGTACCTAAACTGTACCTGAACAAACAAACTGGATCAAATCAATTTTGGATCCCCAAGGACAAGATTCATATCTTGCCTAATCATTATCGTGGCTTTAGTCCAGGGGGAGCCAAGTTAAAAACTATAGTTATTGTTAGATAAAATTCAATTCTTGATTGCAATTTGCCTATTTGATTGTTTATTTAATTTCTGTAATTTACCATGCTTAGACTTAGGAATGGTTAGTTTAAGGACTGAACAAACATAACTGAAACTTGACAACATAATATTGGGTAGAGGTGAGATGATAGTACATTAGGGAAACCAATTCTAATAAGGTCAAGTATACTTGGTCTCTTTAGACTGGTGAAACTAGCCAAAGCTACCGATGCAAAACCAAAACTAGTTAGACCAAAATTTTTCAAAGATTAATTTTGAAAATGAAATTTCATTAAAAGGCTTTGTCAAGGAAAGGGTTGATGATCCAATAAGGCTACGGCCAAAGAAGGCCTAGTGCCTCGCCAAGACCTGGAAGCCAATTTTTGAAATTCAAATTCAAATTATTCTTTGTCAAATTCAAATCTAACACAAATTTTCAGTTACTTGTAGACTTAAACATTCTTTTCAAAATAAATTCAACAGTTTTCAAAATTAATTAAGTCTTTCAAAATAAATCATGTTTTTCCAAAAAATTTTATCAAAACCTGTCTCACAAAACCTATAAGGCTAACGTGATTGAAAACCTTAGATTGGGTGAGACAGTAAAATTAAGCTCAATTGTAATTCCTTAAATACCTATATTATGGTTTAATCCTGTAGTTCAGAACGTAGTCAAACCATGGTCAACGTAGTCAATCCAAGGTCAAAGCAGTTAAACCATGGTCAATAAAGCAAACCATGGTCAACGTGATCAAACCATGGTCAATCCAACTTAATCATGGTCAAACGATGACAAGACATTAAATTGATCACGTCCTACACACTCCGGGCGCCCGTGACACCTCGGGCGCCCCCCATGCCTTTATCTTCTCTCAAGGAAAAAAGCTACCTCTGACACTTGACCAGGGCGCCCGGAACCACGCGGGCGCCCCCCATATCAGTCAAAGCAGCAAAAGCTGCAAAATCACCCTGACCGGGGCGCCCGGGACGTTGCGGGCGCCCCCAACCAGTCCTAAGCCACTGCCAAAGGCAGTAGGCAATGTCCAGGGCGCCCGGAAGCTCCCGGGCGCCCCAATGACCTGCCTATAAAAAGGCATCCGAACCCTTCCTTCTTCCCACACCAAAAACCATCCTCCTTCCTCACTTCCTTCCTTCCAAGGAGATCAAGTGACACTTGTGCTTCCTCAATATCAACCATGTCTCCCTGGTATGATTTTCGTTATGCATTTAGAATTATTTTCTTAATTCCTTTGTTATAAATGCATGTTTCTTAACATAGAAAACGCCGAGCAAACCAAGCGAACCCCGGTACCTAACCGAGTCCCGACCCTAGGTTCCCTATGTTGGTGCATGAAGCACCATATCGAAGCTTGTTTTGATATTGGCAAAGGATTCAAAGTTAAGTTTGTTAGTGATCTAACAATATTCACCAAGTGTGCAGAGACAAAGCCCTAGCGAAGGACTGCTAGGCAACTGGCGAAGGACTGCCAGTATCCAAGCCCTAGCGAAGGACTGCTAGGCAACTGGCGAAGGACTGCCAGTATCCAAGCCTTAGCGAAGGACTGCTAGGCAACTGACGAAGGACTGCCAGTATCCAAGCCCTAGCGAAGGACTGCTAGGCAACTGGCGAAGGACTGCCAGTATCCAAGCCCTAGCGAAGGACTGCTAGGCAACTGGCGAAGGACTGCCAGTATTCAAGCCCTAGCGAAGGAATGCTAGGCACCGGGCGAAGGACAGCTCGGCATCCAAGACCTGGCGAAGGACCGCGAGGCAAAAGTCCAACCAAAGGAACGGTTGGCATTAGGTAAATTCTCCCGAGAGGAGTAGGTGAGGACTCGTTCCCCGTAGAGGGAACAGTAGGCGTCGGTTCGACCTAGGGCTCCATTTTGGAAGCCCAAAGTCAGAACCAAGACAGCTAAGGCTGTATAAACATAATACTCTAATGTTTTATATTGTTTTGGACTAACCCTGTGTTGGGACCGGGTGCATGTTGACAAGGATACGGGTTCGTAAAATTCTAAATTTTTACGTGCAGCGGAAGAATTAGCATAAAATAATTTCTCAAATTATTCTAACCACGTATCTAGCATGCAACCTTATGGTATGTGGACATGATCATAAAATAAAACATTGCGGAAAAGTAAACTAATTTACCAAGTACCTCGCGTAACTCGAAGTAAGAGACGAGATCCAACCGTATCGTCCCTTGGAAGCTTCGCCTCTATTCGCGTCCACGCCGAGTTCTCTTCGGGATGACTTCGCAAAGTCACGAGTTTTGTGCCGACGAGAACTACTAGATTCTCTATTGGCACAACTAGAAGAACAAGAGAGAAGAAAGGAAACTAACCACCAAGTTAACGGAATCAAAATTCCGGGAAGGAAGGAGATGTAATCCAATTCTTCTTCTTCTTGGTTGGCTTCTCCTTGGTGTTGTTGGCTCACGGCAACTAATGGAAAAGAAGGTGCGCTGGCCCTTGGAGGCAAGGGGCGCCGGCCCTAGGGGTTGCTAGGGGCGCCGGCCCTAGGGGAATAGAGAAGAGAGGAAGAGAATAAGAGAGAGAGGGAGAGAGTTAATCTCTTGATTACTCTATCGATCAAGGAACTTAAGCCTAGCCTCGGTTCCTTTATATAGTAATCTCTCCCTTGCCAAGTCTCCTCTTAACAGAATTTTCATAATAAATTTATCCTATAAATTCTCTTATGAATTATTCCGTTTAAACCAAGTTTTATTATAACTAACTTTATAATAAAACAAATACTTCTTCTCCTTTTATTATGGAATAAATTTTATAAGAAATTTATAAATTTTCTTATTATGAAAAAATCAATTAATAATTGATTTTATAAAATTAAAATAAACCATTTCATGGATCATTTTAATTTCCATAAAAGAATAAATTTCTATAAATTTATTTATATAAATTTCTTTACACAAATTTATTTATCCATAATTTATAAAACAAATCGCGCTAGATTTATTTTATTAATTAAACCAAATAAATTGGTTTCTTCCCCTTGATGTGACCGGCAAAACCAAAGGGGTTTGGCACCCACTTTGGTCGGCCAAACCAAGCCGAATCGATCGCGAATTAAACTCATTTAATTATCCCAATAAGCCTTCAAAAGACTTAGCCATTTTTAGTTTCCGTTGCGCCTCTGATTAACTCAGATTAGACTTATTTCTCTTGATCGGAAAATCCAATTTTCAACTCCTTTTAAATCCCTCGGATTACTCGTAGTGCGTGTGACTAAATAGGCTTTCGATTTATGTTGGCCGTCTATAATTAACCAATTATAGAACGATCATGAGTGGCACCTAATAGTACATCATGACCCCCAATTAATCAAAAGATCAACGGTTGACCTCAGAAGTAATTCTGAAACCCTTCAGCAGCTCTAATGAATCGTGCCCCATTCCCTTCACCATCTTATACCCACTTGGTTTAGGACACGGTCTATTTGTGTCAGTCCCCACTAGGCTGACTACGTCACACCTAGCCCAAGTCATGTCTTTCTCGTCCTTTGGATTTCTAATTACTCTCATGTATTTTAGAGACTCACACTCTAAACATGATATGCTCTGGCCAGAGGCTTTGGGTAACAATCCGACGATAGGCCTGTGTATACATCTCCTCGCAAGGAGTGGTGAATCCTTTGTAGGCTATTCAAACATCTTCGGGCACTTCGGCTTATACCCAATCATCCTGGGTCCACACCTCCTTGGAGATGCTTGCTTAAGATGTTAAAGTATAAGTCTCCATGACCAAGATGACTTGAACACCGCAAGTCAAAGGAACATCGCACTTAAGCCGCAGTAAGAACTTCATTGACATATCTATATAGATAACCATATGAAGTCTTACAGCTAGTCACTCCAATGAACTAGTTCCCTTAACTAGCATCCATGTTTATCTCCGGACATCCCAATGTCACCAGCTAGTGAGAATCAGCTGATTAGAGAATAACCCATGTTAGTCTCAACAGAATTGATAGTGTTCGTATTTATCAATTCATCGACTAGGGATATTTTCAATACTTCACATTTGCACATTTAGAGATAATCACTAGTTGTGATCCATCACAAATTCTCTTATGCTGTGAGTTGTATTGCGGACATTCAGTAGATGAGTTTAAGATCCCAATCAAATACACAAACATGTATACTCAAATAGTGAATTATCATTTATTAAAATAAATATTTACAATCATAAGGCGATTGCCTTAGGACACTTCTCTCATATCACTAACACCCTGGATGCAGGACCGAAGGAACGTGTGTCTACAGCTCAGAATACCCAAAGGAGAGAGGCAAGTAACTGAGCTGGGCGCCCTCAGTGTCCAGGGCGCCCCCAGGGGCAACACAAAACAAGCGAAGCAACAAAGGCTTCGGCTGCTCACTGGCCAGGGCGCCCTCAGCAGCCAAGGCGCCCCACGCCCAAGCCAGCGAAGCCGAATACACTTATCCAGCCGAGAAGCCCGCGCTGAAGAAGTCAAGCAGGGCGCCCCCTACGTCCAGGGCACCCCCAGTGTTAAAACTCATCCCTACTCGAGTGGGATAGAGGTTGACCGAGCTAATCTCGGATCAAGTGACACGTGGGGGGGGGGGGGCGCCCCCGATGTCTAGGGGGCCCCTAGGTGCTATAAATAGCACCCAACTCCCATGCTTCAGAGAATATCTCGAACACAAAGCTTCTGCGCTCTTCTGCTCTCACGCCTCACTCCGGAAACTGCCCAACTCGAGCCGACGACGTCCTGCTGCTCCGGAAAAAGTCAATCCACTCCGGACGTCGGTATGGAAGAGTGAATTTCAATTTACTGCACTTACTCTGTAATCAATATTTGTAAATTGTTTTTGCGCCTATATAGAATTGCCCAAAGTAAACGGTCAACGACCGTGGGCCTTGGAGTAGGAGTCGACCTAGGCTCCGAACCATGTAAAACCTCCCGTGTTTGCGTTGTGTGTTTTTACTCCCCCTCTATCGGTTCTCTCGATCCAACACCCGACTCTAGAACTATGCAATAAGTTTGCTCGAACAACTTACAAGCCTATCAAAACTAGCTATCTCAATAGACATTTCTTTACCCAATCTTGTCCTTTATCCATGAATGTCATAAACTTCTATCAACTAGATAATCTAGTATTCTACACTAATTCGATTAATACATCTTTATGTGCCGAATTCTATAATAACATAGTTAGACAGGATAATCTCATGTTTGTCACTACTGTTCAAGGGATACCCTTGTCTGTAACGCCCGACTTTTTCCCACAGCTTGTGGTGTGGCGAGAAAGGCATCGTCGTCGTTACGCTAAACATACATGTGCATAAAAACATCTTAATGCAGCGGAATACTTTTTTTTCTTCTACCCATGCTTTTAACCATGCAACCAATACATGAAACATCTATACATGCCTAAACTTGTCATTTATGAACCTAGTGTCATTGGACATAATATATTACGACATGCATGACATCATGATATAACCATTTCATAGCTTATTCATAATCATCATAGGTAGCAGGTAACTTATCCATAAACATCATGAGTCTTAAGTCATTCACTAGGCATAACCATTATAAACATAACATAAAATCTAAGGGGGCATTTCCAAAACCCAAGACATGCGATATGCGTAAATAAAATGATCCTTTGCCATGTCACTGCCACACACACACATGCTCTTGCCTCTCCTGCTGCTTCCCTTAGTAACTTCTTGCTTGATCTACGGTACGAGGAAAATAAGACTATAAGCACACAGGCTTAGTAAGACCCTTTCCTACTCACTAAAACCATACGTCACTTAAACATAAACATATTAAGCATCTGACATAACATAATTCTAAACATAAAACATAAGCATATTCTTGGCGTAAATCATAAGCATATGAACAACTAATATAGCATGATTCTTAACATAAGCATAAAACCAAAACATACTTAGCGTGACATAATTCTTAGCATACATGGGCATGAAACATACTTATCATAACATAATTCTTAACATATATGAGCATACTTATCATGGCATAATTCTTAACATACATGAGCATGAAACATACTTATCATAACATAATTCTTGGCATACATGAGCATACTTATCATGGCATAATTCTTAAAATACATGAGCATGAAATATACTTATCATAACATAATTCTTAACATACATGAGCATACTTATCATGACATACTTCTTAACATACATGAGCATACTTATCATGGCATAATTCTTAGCATACATGGGCATAGTCTTAACATAACATAAGCATAAAATATACTTACCCTGGAGTGATGCATGACATGAATGAATGCATGAGTAAAATGCATTTACTACATAAGGATGCTTAGTATTGAAATCATACTTTTAAATGCTTAACATAAACATAACATCATTGGGGTCCCCGGCTTGTACCATATACATACATCATAAGCGCGCATCCCTAAGTAAATACGAGGTAGCGAGCCCTGACCTACTAGGGTAGGAACAGCATAGTCAGTAGTTCCAAAAACCGGGGCGTTCTTAAGGTGCCCATCCCTGTTGGACAGCTTCGGTAGTCCCAGAACCGTGGACAGCTTCGGTAGTCCAGAACTGCGGCGTTCTTAAGGTGCCCATCCCTTGGACCCTTACTTCGGTCTGGTATAAGCCCATTCATAAAAATAAAATACTATGCATACTTCATCATTCATACTTATTTCATAACATCGTTATGCCTTCATCATTCATACTTATCATTCATACTTAAGGCATAACCATCATCTTCATTCATACTTATCATTCTTTGTTCATAAAATAGAACGTACATGCATAATCATGTTTCTAGTCATAAACATTATCTTGGTTCATAAAGCTTGCATGATCATGATACATAAATAAACACGCACTTCATACATGATACCTTTTATCTAGCATACATAATCTTAGTAGTCATCATAAAGCATGGATGGTAAGCTACATATAACATGGCACATACTACTAGGGTTCATGACATTCATCATAAAACATGCATATACCTTCATAAAGCCATAAATATATTCTAAGCATTTATCAACATACATGCATCATTCTATTTATCATAACATACTCCTACATCAATTACATATATCCCTGGTATATGATCTAAATATTCATGAGTAAAGCATAACATAAAATCTAACTTACAAGGTCATGTTACATAACACATAAACTAAGATTTTTGTAACATAAAGATCCTTACATCATGCTTAACTATGTACTAACATTATGGTAACTTATAAACATGCATCCTTGAGGCCCTAACCCAAACCAAACCCTAAGTTTGGGTATTGGCCGAAACCTTAAGGACCATGGGTCCTTAGAAAAAAATTCCATAGTCATGGTTATCATCCAACCCTTACATATCATGCCATAGGAAACCCATTTGGACCCTTGATTGAATTTAACACTAAGCCTTAGACCTAGAACATGGTTTGGCCGAAACCCTATAAGGGTAACAAACCCATAGGAAAATTCATATAAGTCACCATTTTCATCCATATTATATCATAGCAAGACATACTAAGCATGCTTGAAGAGTTGAAGATTAAATCTAACCCCATACTTGAAGGTGGCCGAAACCCTAAGGGGTTCTTAGGGTGCTTCAAAACTTCCCAAAGTTTTGCCTTTTGTGCTTAACTTATCATAAATAAACATTTGGAAGCATAAGAAAAGTTTTTAACATGATCTTTCGCCCAATATCTTGCTTGGCCGAAAACTCCATAAACCCTAACTATAGATTTCTAACCATGGGATGCCAATAAGAACTTCTATCATGTTAAACAACTCGAAAACTATCGTACCACAGGTGAGAGGGGTCTTACCTTCCTTGATCTTGCTTATAAACTTTGAATAGAAAATAACAAGAGAACCTCCTTGTCTCTAAACTTCTCCTTAGCCCTTGTATCCTTGTAGAGGGCCTTAGATCTTCAAGATGGAGGCTTATGTGAACTTTTCCCAAGGGAGAAGGGGCTTGGGGTTTCGGCTAGGAGGGGAGGAAGAAGAAGAGGAGAGCAAATGACTTGATGGAAGAAGAGAGGAGAAATGTAACTCCTTCTCTTATGCTTTTATGCCACATTAAGGAGGGTAAGTGAAGAGTCATGGTGTCTCTTCCCTTGATGACTCTTCATTCTTTCCCAAGCCTTAACTAAAATCCACTTCATTCCCTCATAGTACTCCCTTGCTATGTGAATTGGTTGGTGCATGCATGGTGGTCCAAGAGGTCCAAGGTTCAATCCTTGGTGCATACACTTTATTTTTATTTTATTTTATTTTTATTTTTCCCTATTTTCGAAAATTCTCCTAAAATTCATCCATAATCATGCTAATATCCCTAATCAAAATCCATTTATTTTTATAATAAGTTTTACCTAAATTCCACCAATAATCATGGTACTTGAAAGCCCATATAAAGCCCATTAGTACTTAGTTTCTCAATTCAAACGAGATAATCGTGGATTTCCAGGCTAAGGTTCGTACTAATATTTCTAGGTCTTTCGGAAAATTATCTAGGCATGCTCAATATTTTAAGGAAAATATTAAGAAAATTTTCCGGGTCGTTACATTGTCGATCACCCCTACCTTGCTAAATCGATTCCTTGGACTACGACCCTCCCAGTCCACCTTTTGTTGCTATCCACCTAGGAATCCTCCATTTGATCCTCCCTACTCTCACATTACTCTAGACAATCTCCACTCCTATTTCTATAGGGAAGCCAGACTCCCCGCAGATAGACGATTCCAGTCCGTGGACCTTCAGGTTCAGGACTACGCCCTGTACCAAGTTATGGTCCGATGCATATTACCACTATCCACTAGGGAAGTCGCGACCATGTGACCTTTTCATACATTTCTTCTATATGCCCTGATCCATCATCTTGACATTGACATTGGACTACACATGTTTCATACTATCCTACATGCGTCCATTGTTACCACTCAGGCACGAGTACGCACTCGCTTCTGCCACATCATCACCTCCATCCTTCATCACCACGGACGTGACATTACCGTAGGTGAAATAATCGAGATGACCGATTTCGATGAGATAGGATTTATGAACTTCTCTTTAGCCGGTATAGACGTGTCAGTCACTGGGGTTTTGACTTGGAGACGACAGCGAGCTGGAGCGCAGATCGACTCAGACGAGGAGGTAGACGTTGACGTTGCAGATCTGGCAGCAGAGGCTCGAGCACACATAGATAAGCCGCCTCCACCGACCATCGACCAACGCTTCACTCAGATGCAGACGGAGATCCACAGCCTCCGAGAGGAGGTTGAGGCTTACCACCTCGATCAGATGGACGCTCGTAGAGCTGATTGAGAGGTGGGCGATGCACGATAGAGTGAGATACTGTCACTACTGAGAGCATGGCAGCCTGGGTCATCTGACCACCCTAGTCCCTCTTCATAGTTAGACTATTTCAGCATTGTACTAAGTA
>JAGFNQ010006645.1:0-17841 GCA_024364735.1 Boesenbergia rotunda
GATACGGATTTCTCGTAAGTGAATCGAACGACGTGTTGCTCATTGGCGATGACGAACCTATCAGTTATGAAGATGTTCTGAAAAGTTCAGAAAGGGACAAATGGCTTGAAGCCATGAAGTCGGAAATGGATTCCATGTACGAAAATCAAGTATGGGACTTGGTTAACCCACCTGAAGGGATTAAACCCATAGGGTGCAAGTGGGTTTTCAAGAAGAAAACCGACATGGAAGGTAATGTTGTTACCTTTAAGGCTAGATTAGTGGCAAAAGGATATCGTCAGAAACAAGGAATTGATTATGACGAAACCTATTCGCCAGTAGCTATGCTTAAATCCATTCGGATGCTCCTAGCCATAGCAGCTCATTATGATTATGAGATTGGCAAATGGATGTGAAAACAGCTTTCCTTAACGGAAACCTGCTTGAGGACGTATACATGATACAGCCTGAAGGTTTCACATCGGTTGATAAAACCAAGGTATGCAAGCTTCGACGATCCATATATGGACTGAAGCAAGCATCTAGGAGCTGGAACATCCGTTTTGATGAGACAATCAAAAAGTTTGATTTCTCACAAAATCCTGACGAACCCTGTGTGTACAAGAAGGTTAGTGGGAGTGCAGTCGTATTCCTAGTATTATATGTCGACGACATCTTACTTATAGGAAACGATATTTCAGTCTTACAGACAGTTAAAATTTGGTTATCCAAAACTTTCTCCATGAAAGACCTGGGAGAAGCAACCTATATCCTTGGGATTAGAATCTATAGAGATAGATCAAAACGGTTGCTCGGTCTTTCGCAGTCTACATATATAGACCGAGTGCTAAAAAGGTTTAGCATGTCGGAATCCAAGAAAGGTTACCTTCCCATCAGGCATGGGATCAACCTTTCAAAGTCTATGTGTCCGCGCACAGAAGACGAGAGGATTTGCATGAATAAGATTCCCTATGCATCCGCGATAGGATCTATCATGTATGCTATGTTATGTACTGGGCCTGATGTATCGTATGCTTTGAGCGTCACAAGCAGATACCAGTCGGATCCAGGAATGGATCACTGGGCGACTGTTAAGACAATCCTTAAGTACTTAAGAAGGACTAAGGATGTGTTCCTAATATATGGAGAAGGAGATTTGGTAATACGTGGGTATACAGATGCCAGTTTCCAGACAGATAAGGATGACTCCAAATCATAGTCTGGATACATATTTACTTTGAATGGAGGCACAGTTAGTTGGAAAAGTTCCAAACAAGACACCGTAGCGGATTCCACCACGGAAGCGGAATATATCGCAGCTTCGGAAGCAGCAAAGGAAGCAGTCTGGATCAAGAAGTTCGTCTTTGAACTTGGCGTGGTTCCAACCATTGATGATGCAGTGCCGGTTTACTGCGACAACAATGGAGCTAATGCACAAGCAAAGGAACCAAGGTCTCATCAGCGATCCAAACACGTGCTTCGCCGCTATCATCTGATCAGAGAGATTATAAGTAGGAATGACATACAAATTGAGAGAGTTCCCACTGAAAGGAATATAGCGGATCCTTTAACTAAGGCCTTGCCTCAAAGCAAGTTTGAGGGTCATGTTAGAACCTGTGGTATTGGATACCGTAGCGATTGGCATTAGGCCAAGTGGGAGTTTGTTAGTGATATGAGAGAAGTGTCCTAAGGCAATCGCCTTATGATTGTAAAACATTTATATTAATAAATGATAATTCACTATTTGAGTATACATGCTTGTGTATTTGATTGGGATCTTAAACTCATCTACTGAATGTCCGCAATACAACTCACAGCATAAGAGAATTTGTGATGAGATCACAACTAGTGATTATCTCTAAATGCGCAAATGTGAAGTATTGAAAATATCCCTAGTCGATGAATTGATAAAAACGGACACTATCAATTCTGTTGAGACTAGCATGGGTTATTCTCTAATCAGCTGATTCTCACTGTCTGGTGACATTGGGATGTCCGGAGATAAACATGGATGCTAGTTAAGGGAACTAGTTCATTGGAGTGACTAGCTGTAAGACTTCATATGAGAATCTACATATAGATATGTCAATGAAAATCTTACTGCGGCTTAAGTGCGATGTTCCTTTGACTTGCGGTGTTCAAGTCATCTTGGTCATGGGGACTTATACTTTGACATCTTAAGCAAGCATCTCCAAGGAGGTGTGGACCCAGGATGATCGGGTATAAGTCGAAGTGCCCGAAGATGTTTGAACAGCCTACAAAGGATTCACCACTCCTTGCGAGGAGATGTATACCCAGGCCTATCGTCGGATTGATACTCAAAGCCTCTGGCCAGAGCATATCATGTTTAGAGTGAGAGTCTCTAAAATACATGAGAGTAATTAGAAATCCAAAGGACGAGTAAGACATTACTTGGGCTAGGCGTGACGTAGTCAGCCTAGTGGGGACTGACACCATTGACCGTGTCCTGAACCAAGTTGGTATAAGGTGGTGAAGGGAATGGGGCACGATTCATTAGAGCTGCTGAAGGGTTTTAGAATAATTTCTTCTGAGGTCAAACCGTTGATCTTTCGATTAATTGGGGATCATGATGTACTACTAGGTGCCACTCATGATCGTTCTATAATTAGTTAATTATAGACGGCCAACATAAATCGAAAGCCTATTTAGTCACACGCACTACGAGTAATCCGAGGGATTTAAAATGAGTTGAAAATTCGATTTTCCGATCAAGAGAAATAAGTCGAATCTGAGTTGGTCAGAGGCGCAATGGAAGCTAAAAATGGCTAAGTCTTTTGAAGGCTTTTTGTGCGAATTAAATGAATTTAATTCGCGACGGTCCGGGTTGGTTTGGCCGGCCAAAGAGGGTGCTAAACCCCCCTTTGGTGGCCGGCCAATAAAGAGGAGAAAAACCAATTAATTTTGGTTTAATTAATAAAATAAATCAAGTGCGATTTATTTTATAAATTATGGATAAATAAATTTGTATAAAGAAATTTATATAAATAAATTTATAGAAATTTATTCCTTTTATGGAAGATTAAAATAATCCATGAATTGGTTTATTTTAATTTTATAAAATCAATTATGAATTGATTTTTCATAATAAGAAAGTTTATAAATTTCTTATAAAAATTTATTCCTTAATTTAAAGAGAAGAAGAATTAGTTTTTATTATAAATTAGTTTATAATAAAGACTTGGTTTAAACGGAATTAATTCATAAGAATTTATAGGATAAATTTCTTATGATAAATAATTAGTTTGATTATAAAGTTAGTTATAATAAAATTCATAAGAGAATTTATAGGATAAATCTCTTATGATAACTAATTTGTTTTATTATAAATTGTTTATAATAAGACTAGGCTTAAAAGGAATAAGCAATAAGAAAATTTATAAGATAAATTTCTTATAACTAATTCCGTTAATTCGGTTTAGAGGGAGACTTAGCAAAGGAGTTGCTACTATATAAAGGAACCAAAGGCTAGCCCTTAATTCCAATTGAGTAATTAAGAGATTAATTATTCTCTCCCTCTCTTTCTTCTCTTCTCTCCTCCTTCTCTTCTTCTTTCCTTAGGGCCGGCGCACCCTAGGTCCTCTAGGGCCGGCGCACAAAGGAGTTCCACCCTTTGAAGTTGGCGTGAGCAATTAAGAAGAAGGAGAACCCGAACACGAAGAAGAAGAAGCGGATAGCGACTCCTCTTCTCCTTCCTTTCTCCCCACCTAGGGCCGGCGCCCATTGGAGACCTAGGGCCAGCGCCCCTTCCTCCATCTAGGGCCGGCTCAACTCCTCCAAGGCATGTTGTTGCTGTGAGCTTCAAGGAGAAGAAGAAACCAACCAAGAAGAAGAAGAAGCGGATCACATCTCCCTCTCTCTCTCGGAATTCGATTCCGTTCTTGGTGGTTAGTTTCCTAACTCTTCTCTTGATCTTTCAAGTTGTGCCTATAGAGAATCTAGTAGTTCTCGTCGGCACAAAACTCGTGACTTTGCGAAGTCATCCCAAAGAGAACTCGGCGTGGACGCGAATAGAGGTGGAGCTTCCAAGGGACGCTACGGTTGGATCTCGTCCCTTACTTCGAGTTACGCGAGGTACTTGGTAAATTAGTTTACTTTTCGCAAACTTTTATTTTATGATTATGTCAACACACCATAAGGTTGCATGCTAGATACGAAGTTAAAATAATTTTGAAAATTATTTTATGCAAATTCTTTCGCTGCACGTAAAAATCTTGAATTTTACGAACTCGTATCCTTGTCGACATGCACCCGGTCCCAACAGTTGTTGCCCTGTTGCTTGGCTCCTAATCGGTCACTGCCCTGTTGCTTGGCTCCTGATCAGTCCAGTGACCGATCAGGGAGCAGGCAACTTCCTCACTGTCTTACTACTGATCGGTCTGGTGACCGATCAGGGTTGAACAGTGAGTTGAGTTCGCCCACGGATCAGTTCCTGAACGGTCCGGTGACCGATCAGAGACTTAGGATCTGATTTCCGGGATTACTGTTCATCATACCTGATCGGTCTGAGGGACCGATCAGGCATCACTCTGATCGGTCTGGTGACCGATCAGGCTTCACTCTGATCGGTCCGTTGACCGATCAGGCTTGTGTTGCCATGAGAGCTGGGAGTCCCAGCGAAGCGATGGATCGGTCAGGTGACCGACCCACGAGCCCTGGATCGGTCCGGTGACCGATCACTTTAATTCAAATTACATTGTCAGATGCTCTGATCGCGTCTGAGCATATCTGATACACTGCGGCTGATCTTTTATCTTTGATTTCTTGCTTGATATGTTGCTCTAACCAACTGATTAAGCTGCAGGTGATAGGGAAGGATTCAAACACTCAAGGAGAGTCAATGGTGGTCTTTCGTTGTAGCAGGTTTGTCTATTTTCCATCCCAGGTTGCACTGGGCACTAACGCTGGCTGGAGCTGCTGTCTGGGGCTGGTCTGAGGGAAGCTCAGGAGGTCCGGAAGGGCTCAGTGGTGGCTGGTGGTTGCAGAAGAGCAGCTGGAGGCTGCTGTGGGATGGTGACCTGTAGTTGTGTGGAGATGACTTAAGTGCTGGTTGTGAGAAGTCTTCAACAACTCTGCGAATCAGTATTGCAGTGAAGTTCTTGTGGCTTGCTACGTGCTTGTGATCTTGCCGTTCCATCATTCCTGAGCAAGCCGTTGAGATCTGAGAAGCAACCACTCCTTGCTTGAGCACTTGGAGGAAGGAACAAGAAGCTTCGAGTCCAACAGCGAGAAGACATGGAGAAAGGGTTCTTGCGTGAGATCGTCGCTGGGTGTAGCTCAGGAGGAAGCTTGTTGTGTTCTTGTCTTCGCTAGTGCTAAGTAAGATCTTTTTTGTGTTTCATTGTGCTTAAACATATATCTGTGATTGAAACGCTGTGGCGAGGTTTCTCCAGCGAGAAGGAGGTTGCTTTCTATCCGGTGTTAACCGGGGCTTGATCTGCCGACAATCAAGGGATCGCCCACCTTAAGGGCACACCAAGGAGTAGGGGCAAGTTATCCCTAAACTTTGTAATCCCTCCTTGTTAGCGATCCTGCTAGTTGTGGTTGCTTGCTTTCGTTTTCTGTTTTTGTTTTCTGCACTTATTTGTTTTCATTGTTTCTTCCGCTGTGCTACTGATAAATTTGAGTGCAGAAATTCTATAAGTCTTTAAGTCCATGTGATTGGCTATATTCACCCCCCCCCTCTCTGGCCATCCGGGTTCCAACAGTCATCAGTCAGAATGCTCAGAATCGCTTTCAGCAGTTGTGTTGAAGCAGAGGGGTCGAAGCCCCTTTTATAGCACTCCTGGGGGAGCTCTGGACGTCGGGGCGCCCCGATAAACTCGGACAAACCTTATCCCCGCGTCGACCTCGCCGTAGTTGATAAAACCTTTGACCAGGGTGCCCTGGACCTCCCGGGCGCCCTCATGAAGCCTTATCTGTGTTTCGAACTTGAAATGACAAATACAGCTTTTGAACCCGGGCGCCCCGGACCTCCCGGGCGCCCCGGACCTCCCGGGCGCCCTGCTTGACCCCTATTCTGCCTGCTTCACTTAACCTGCCTTTTTAGCCTTTGTCTTGGGCGCCCCCATCAATGGGGGCGCCCTGGATGCATGGGGGTGCGTCCACTGATGGGGGTGCCCTGCTTCAAAGCCTCCAGCCCTTGTTTTTTGGCCTGCTTTGTCTCCGGTTCTTGGTACCTACAAGATACACAAGCACAAAGCAAATATACATACAATATTAGCCTTAATGACTTAGTTCGGACTTCGGATTTCCACGAAACCCTAGGTCGAACCGACGCAAGTTCCCACCCCCGAGAATGCGCCTTTCACCTACTCCTCTCAGGAGACGGTTGCCACCCAGTCCTTCGGGTGGACTTTTGCTTAGCTTCCGATACTTCCGGACCTCGAGACACCCAAACCCTGACCCGTCTCTACTCATGTCCTTAGTCATCGCTCAGCTAAGTTGCTCAATCCCTCGGACCAAGACTTCGTGCCCAAACCCTAAGTCCAGGACTTCGGTGCCCAACCCTTGCCAGGACTTAATGCCCAATTCCCTGAACCAGGTCTTCGGTGCCCAACCCTCGACCAGGTCTTCTTGCCCAGTCCTCGACCAGGACTTAGTGCCCACCTTCCGAGCAGGTCTTCGGTGCCCAGCCTTTTGCCAGGACTTAGTGCCCGGTCCACGACCAGGACTTCGTGCCCACCTTCCGAGCAAGTCTTAGTCCCAGCTTCACTCACCAGGTCTTAGTGCCTAGGTTAACTAGGACTTTTCTTCACTTTGGTTACTTCTCTCCCAACTCCCCTTTGTCTATTCACTGTATCACTGACTTATGTAAATTGTCAAACATTAAAACACTTAGAGGAGAACATCATTGATGCAACTTGCACCAACAAAAAAGGTAAACTCTTCCGAGAGGAGTAGGTGAGGGCGCGTTGCCTGTAGAGGGAACATTAGGCGTTGGTTCGACATAGGGTTCCATTTGGGAGACCCAAAGTCAGAACCAAGACAGTTAAGGCAGTAAACAATGGTCAAAACTTATTATTTTATTTGCTTCTTGTGTTTTGGAAATAACCTTGGTTGCAAGAACGGTGGTTCTGCAGCTCAGGCGCCTCAATGGAGTGAGGCGCCTCACTACGCTAGCCGCCTGTATTGACACAGGGGCCCAATGCAAGGCTATTTCAAAGCCATTGATGCAAACTGCCTCGAAGCCTCCGGACAGCTCAGGCACCCCAGACAGCTCAGGCGCCTCGTTGAAGGGGATAAGCGCTGACCGAGCCTGCGGATTAGAGTTCGCGCAAGAGAGGCCACGTGCCAGGTGCCCCCTTCAATACAAGCGCCCAGGAGTTGACTATAAAAGGGGGTTCACCCCAAGGCTTCAGAACATCTCGCTCACATCACTCTCAACACTTTCGTTCAAGCGCTACGCTCCGACAAGCTCCGACCTCGCGATTCAAGCGCCGACGACGACCCGCTGCTCTGAACTTTCATCCACCTCGGGCATCGGTAACATTTAAATTATGAAAAGTGTTGTACTTTCAATTTCAATTCTATATCTGTACTCGAACCTGTAAAAGATCTTTACGAATATAGGATTGCCAACGTAAATGGTCAAGTATCGTGGGCCTTGAAGTAGGAGCCGACCGTGACTCCGAACCAAGTAAAAAGAACTTGTGTTAGCGATTGCTTTCTTGTTTTCCGCTGCGTAATCGCTCTACTTATCCAAAAATTTTTAAGATCGATATTCACCCCCTCTATCGATTTACTCCGATCCAACAAGTGGTATCAAAGCGGATGGCTCAAACTTGGTGCAACCACCAGTTTGATATTTTTTCGGATTTACGATTTTTTTTAATTCCTTTCACTTGAATTTTCTCTTTAATCGAGGTTAGTACAATACCACTCGATCTTTTTTGTTACTATTAATTTCTTCTGCACTACTAATCCAAGACTCAGTCTTGGAACAAGTTTTTTTATTTTTTTTCAGCGAAAAATTCAATGGTCATGCAAGAATGGGATAGTGCCCGCCCACCCCTATTCTCTGGTGAGAACTTCAGATCTTGGAAAAGCCTGATGGAATCACACCTGAAGGCCAACCTGGACTTATGGCCAATAATCCAAACTGGGTTCACTTCCCCACAAAAAATGGAACTACAATCGCCTAGGACAAATTGGATGAACCAACCTTGAGGAAGATTGATAACCACCATTTTATTGATTATTTTAGGCTCTAAAATCCATGTTTGATCCACATTTTATATGCTTAAGTTTGCAATTGTATTAGGTTTCATGTATTTCCTCTATTTTAGCTTTTAAGTCAAATCTTTGTATATTTGGGATATTTTTTAACACTAAATTTGAATATCATTTTATAGGCTTCAAATGATCATGGACCTAGATGAAATTGGGTCAGACTTGAGTCAGGATTGGATCCAGATCAAAGGGATCAAGCATCGGATTAATAGGAGTCGTCCATTCCAGAGAACGGCTAGATCTGGGCCATCGGTCAACTTCTGGTCAATCCGAGTTCAAGATAGAATCAATCATGACCATAGATCAAGATCTGAAAATTTCAGCCAAATCAGAAGTAATCTGATCGTTGGATCAAGCTCAAGATGTTCTAGACCATCCATTTAAGAAAAGGGAAGATCTGGACCATCCACCACTGATCTGGCTAATCCGAGCTGGGGATAGGTAGATCGGGACCATTGATTGGTATCTATGGAGTTTGGTTCAGATTTGAAGAGATCCGACCGTTGGATGAAGTCAGATTGATCTCAGCCGTCCGTTGCTAAGTATTCAAGTTCTTCTTCTCCCAAAGCTGGCCGAACCAAACCGAACCACTGAAGTTGGGTTAACTGAACCCAACTGCTGGACTAAGGCTGGTTCACCTCAAGCTGAGCAGTGGGCTGAGGCTGGACCGAACCAAACCGCTGAGCTGATCCAAACTGGCTGGACCGAACCACGCGCAGCCAGGGACAAAAGGAGGGCATCGCGCAAAGGGCTAGGGCAGACGCGGGGTTCCCGTCTCACTCCATCCACCTCCACCGACGATCGCCTCCCATTTCATCGTCGCCGACCGGAGCTTCGATCGATCAGTTTGAGGGGTTCCCGACTCGATCACATCTTCTCCATCCACTCTCCACTCCACCACGAGCTAGGGCCCAAGGGTTCCGAGCCCTAGTCCATTTCATCGCCGCCGACTGGAGCTTCGATCGATCAGTTTGAGGGGTTCCCGACTCGATCAGATCTTCTCCATCCGCTCTCCACTCCATCACAAGCTAGGGCCCAGGGGTTCCGAGCCCTAGTCGACTCCACCGCACGCCATCAGTTCTTCATAGATTTCCGGCAGTAGCTTTATTACTTCCGAGCAGTTTTATCTTTCCTTCATAGCTTTGAATCTATTTCTCCGCAGCTTCATCTTCACAGCTCGTCAGATTCAGTAGCTTCAATTCCCAGCAGTTGTTCCTCTCATCAATTACGGCAGCAGCTTCATCTTCAATGGTCTTCCAGCAGTTCTCTTTTCTTCCTTCGCAGCTCTTCACAAGGCCAATTTCCAGTAGCTTCAATCCCTCCAGAGCAGTTTAGTTCATTGAGTCAAATTGCATGCTTCAACTTGATTCAATGATTGATTGTTTTGATGATTGATAACGTTTGAGTTGTTATGTGTGTTTTTGAATGATTGCTTGTATTAGATGGAATTTTCCCATTTCAAATTGCAAGCACCTTTGTTAATTTGATTCATGCTCGCAAGTTGTTCGACAAAATGTTTCTATAGGTAGGTTTAATTTCATGTCTTTTGTTTTACTTAGTTCTCAATTGCCTTGTCTCTTTTAATTGCTTAATGTTCTTGTACTTCATTTAAATGTAATTAAGTTAGGTTAGACTAGATTTCTGTACTGCTGTAGGTTTTGTTCCGTGTTTAGCTTTGTTGATGCTTCTTTCATGTTGTCTTTTCTCTTTTCTACAAGCATAATTTAGATTAGATTAGATTTCATTACCTGCATTGTCTTTCCTTAATTAGAACTAGATTTCTTACCTGCTTGCTATTTCTTTACGTAGTATTAACGTTCAAATCCAAAACCCAGTTTCATATCCAAAACCCAAAAGCAATAACATACGATTCTGAGAATTATCATGTACCAACTACATTCATTGGGAGACGACTCGAGTTACTCTATGCTACATTAGTGTAGAGGAGTTTGATACTTAAATTATATTTGAAACCGTGACACGACTGAAACGGTCATCAAATTTGGCATCGTTGCCGGGGAATGTAGTGGTGCTTGATAATTATATCTTTTGACTCTATTTTTGATTGCTTATTCTTTTGTATACGGTTGCTGCCATTTTATTTGTTTTGTGACAGGAGTGCAGGTTCAAAATGTTTTCAACTGAACAATCAGAGATCAAAAGTGCACTGGTGGAGTTAAAATATTGGATTAAGCAATTGAAATCCCAACAAAGACCCAACAGTGATTCATCTACTTACCAGCAGCCATGTCAACAGTTTCAGCAGCAAAACCAATTTTTTCAGTAATCCCATTCAAATTCTCAGCAACCAAACTATCAATTTCAACAAGGGCAGCCACAATGTCAATCTTTCCAACAATTTCAGCAGCCCGATTCAAACTTTCAGCAGAACCAACCTTTCAATCAGCCACCAAATCATGATTTCCAACAGCCCTATACGAAGTTTCAACAAACAAATCAATTTTTGCAGCCACAATTCCAGAGTTTTGAGCAACCAATTCAGCAATTCCAGCCCCAATTTCAACAACCCTATCAACAAAATCAATCACCTTTTCATGGAATTCAGCAAGGGTACCAAGATAATTTGAATTTCCAGCAACCATATCAGTTTCCACAGCAATTTCAGCCTTGCAACCAGAATTTCCAACCACAAAATCAAGGATTTCAGCCCACTCAGTTTCAACAACCATTCCCATTCCAAAATCGGAATTTTCAAGGCTATAATTCTCAACAAGTTCAACCATCATTCCAGCCTAATTATCAGCCATTTCAGCAATAATTTCAGCCCTCCTATCAGCCCCAACTATTTGATTTTCAGAATTCACAGCCTATTCATGGTCTTCAGCAGCCTTATGCTACATTTCAAGACCAACAGGAGTTCCACACCAATCAAGGAGCCTTTGAGAATCCTGGTGAGAATGAGGCTCAACAACAGATGATAGAAGAGATGTGTCAACAAATTTTACAACAACAAAAGCTTCAAGACATCGGAAGACGCCTTGGACAATTGGTTGATCAAATGAATCAAATACAAACCCAAAGATCAGGACAAGTACCTTCTCTAGCTACTCTCAATTCTGAGAGCCCCGGAGATGATTTTATATCAGTTCAAGGTGGCCCTAGTGCATGGCCAAGTCCTTCTTCAAGTGATCTTGCAAATTTGATGGAAGAAGAAGAAAGCTTCAAAGTCAAGACACCTACAACAGTTTTACCTCCTAAAATTCTTGTTTAAAATTCATTTCCAAATTTTTCAGCTCAAGAAGAAGATTTTGAAGCACTACAGGACCCTTCTCATCTTTTATAGTGTGATGATATTACTATTGATGGTCCTAATTTTTCTAATATGGTTGTTGCATATATTACTGAGAAAGCATGAGTTGCAGATGAATCCACAGGTGTAGGGGATTGCACTGAGCCCCAAGAATCACCCATTCCTACTGGTTTAGAGGCATTGGAGGAGATTGATTGCAGAGCTTGTGATAGTTTTAAATTCAATTCTGAAACTTTACAGGATCATTCGATAATTTTATTTTGTGATGATATTGTTGTTGATGATCCTAATTTTTCTAATTTGGTTGTTGCAAGAATGGTTGAGGAAGCATGTGTTGGAGATGATTTAATAGGTGTAGGGGATTGCACTGAGCCCCAGGGACCACCATTGACTGATACATTAAAAGATTCAGAGGAACAATATGAAAGTGTAGGGACTTGCATGGTGGAATCAAGAACCCAAGAATCACCTGTTTCAGTTGAGTGTCCACCAGAACCTGAACCTGAAGTGGAGCATGTACTTGACTAGGAAGGGACCACAGTTACATCTATTCTTGTAGAACCTCCAGGTATTCTGCAGCACGATCAGGTAAGTATTCCGCTTATGTCTTTGGAAAAATCAATGGATATACATCAAAATGATTTTATTGTTTGTGATACAGTTATGGATACATCTTTTATAGAATTTGATTGTGAAAAATTCATAGAGGTACCTAGTGTTGAATTTGTGGAATGTGAAGTATGTTATGATACATCTTTTGTGGAATTTAATTGTGAAAAATTCTTAGAGGTGTCTGAAATTGATGTTGTTTATTGTGATGAATCTCTTGCTATATATTATGCTGAAGTTGAGTATGAAAAACTTATGGAGGTACCTAAAGTTGATTTCATTGGTTGTAATGCAATGCTTGTTACATCTTTTGTGGATATGGATCGTGGAAAATTTTTATAAGGGCCTGAAATTGATGTTGTTTATTATGATGAATCTCTTGCTATATCTTATGCTGAAGTTGATTGTGAAAAACTTATGGAGGTACCCGAGGTTGATTTTATTGGTTGCGATGAGTTTCGTGATGCATCTTTTGTAGAAAATAATTATGATATATTCATTGAGGTACCGAAAATTGATTTCATAGGATGTGACGCATATCTTGAGTCATTTTATGTAGAGGTTGTTCACATTTCACTCTTTTCTTACCCTGCTTGCGTGCGAGAGGTATTCTCTCTACATGGTTTTGCAGGATCCCGTAGGCTTCTAGAATGGGTACTGAAACTTAATAGCCTACAACCTCCCAGAAGGACTTCTAGGGGGTATGCAGTGGGAGGGGTCGAGTTCACTTTGATTTTCAATTATATACCCCAAGAATGGATTTTGAACCTTAATCGTCTCAGACCCCCGGAAGATGCTTGTGCTAAATTGTCAAGGGAGAAATCCGTGCACTACGAGGTTGATCACATGAGGATAGTTCTCCCAAAATGGATGCTACGTGCTCTCTACCCTACTTAAAGGGGAGTTTGTTCCTTTACTTTCCTTTTCTTATTTTTCTTTATGTTTATACTCGCATGCACTACTAGAAAAAATGCATTCAACAACAGTGAATCACTGTTGTCGTATTGTAGAGTTTTTTCGGGCCGCGAAAACCACTTTTTCACGTCGCGGAAACCATGAAAGCCCCAATAGAAAGGATCCGAGCGAAGAAAACCATTTCAAAAATCTACGAGTGCTCGTTTACATGCTTCAAAACCGATCTACAACCTAGATCTATTAGAGAAGAGAAAAACTACCTTCGATGCATGCCCCGCAATTCCCGCTCGCTCCTCGATTGGTGTCGGATCTCAAGGATGCAAAGTAGCAACCCTCTAGAAGTATCCACACAAGCAAGAGAGTGGAGAGGAGAGCCCAAAAGTGTGCTAGCACTTGCTTGGGGTCTCGGCCACAAGAGAGGAGAGGGAGAGCAAAAACCAAGTAAGGAGAATCATCAATCACACACCCACACAAAAATCATTTTGTGTGTGTTTAAGTGGCAGGCCACTTAATGGTCATTATTGGCCATTAAGTGGCCGGCCACCACACTTGGTAACCCCCTATTTGAATTCAAAATTCAAATGGGGAGGTTACTTAGCCTTGATGATGATGCCAAGTCATCACTTGGTCAAGTCAAGGTGATGTGGCTTGAGTCAAGTCAAACTTGCCTCTTATGGACTTTCCATATTTAGACAAAGTCAAATTTTGACTTCATTATACTCCCATGATTAGATTTATCCAACACATGGATCAAACTCGAGTCCAACTCAAGTTGTCTAATTTGAGTCAAGTCAAACTTGCCTTTTATGGACTTTCCATATTTAGCCAAAGTCAAACTTTGACTTCATTATTCTCCCATGATTAGATTCATCCAACACTTGGATCAAACTCGAGTCCAACTCAAGTTGTTTAATTTGAGTCAAGTCAAACTTGCCTTTTATGGACTTTTCATATTTAGCCAAAGTCAAACTTTGACTTCATTACTCTCGGTCCATCATATGGACTTATTTTCCATCTATTGCTCTATGTGTGTGACCCTATAGGTTCTTGTAACGTTGACAATGCCCTTAAACCTATTTAAGGACATAAGCAATGAGAGGTATCTAGCAATACATCATTGCTACCCAAGTTACAAGAATGTCGAGATCCAACATCACCATTGTGACTAATAATTGTGACCATCACAATATGTGACAACGTCCTTCTATCCTCGATATCTAGATTGATCTTTCATGAGGCATAGACCGTGTCATCCTCAAATCAATCTATGTATCTTGAACTCCAAGTAGACTCACTATAATCAAATAAGCTCAATATCTCATATTGCCTTATTTGGGCATGGCCATGCACTTAGTGATCTCACTCTATCAAGACAATGATATCTCTCCCGTCATATAGGAGGGATAGATCCCATCTACATCACTCACATCCCTCCGCATAATTTGTTACATACCCAGTAATCGCCTTTATAGTCCACCCAGTTACGGGTGACGTTTGACGAAACCAAAGTACATAACTCCTTATGTAGGGAACTATGGTGACTTCAGGTCTAAGGACTAATAGTCATACTAATAGTCACATGAGAAAGTATATGACACTCATATAACGATCCATGATACTTTCTCATGGCGGGCCATTCAGTATACATTCTCTAATGTATACCCATGTGTCAACTTGATATCTCATATCCATGACTTGTGAGATCAAGTCATCATGTTGACCTACATGCTAGTCTCTATGCATTAACATTGTCCTTGAATGTTAATACTTGACTAGGAATAATTAAGAGTAGTGTTCTCTATATCATCTCACTATCGATTCAACTAATCGATTGATATAGATAAGAACCTTCTACTCAAGGACGTTATTATACTAAGTTATTTGGCACCAATACACATAAGTACAATAACCATAAGAAATGCCTTTATATATAAGAAATATATATACAAGAATATGATACAATGAGTCCAAAAAGTAATCATCATATGATTGGCTCTAGGGCTCTCACTAACAATCTCCCACTAGCACTAGTGCCAATCGCTGTAGTATCTAATACCCAATGACCTAGTGTGACCATCATGCTTCATCTGTGCCAAAGCCTTGGTCAAGGGATCTGCGACGTTAGCCTCTGTGGGTACTCTGCAAATCTTCACATCTCCTCGATCGATGATCTCTCGAATGAGATGGAATCGCCGTAGTATGTGTTTGGTCCGCTGGTGTGAGCGAGGTTCCTTAGCCTGCGCAATAGCTCCATTGTTGTCACAATAGAGCTCTACGGGATCAGATATGCTAGGAACCACCCCAAGCTCAGTGATGAACTTGCGGATCCAAATTTCCTCCTTTGCTGCCTCTGATGCAGCAATATACTCAGCTTCTGTTGTAGAATCTGCAACTGTGTCCTGCTTCGAACTCTTCCAGCTCACAGCTCCGCCATTCAAGCAAAACACGAACCCTGACTGCGATCTGTAATCATCCTGGTCGGTTTGGAAGCTGGCATCAGTGTAACCCTTTACAACTAGATGCTCATCGCCTCCAAATATCAAGAAATATTCTTTAGTCCTTCTCAAGTACTTAAGAATATTCTTGACTGCTATCCAGTGACGTTCACCTGGATCTGACTGGTATCTGCTCGTCATGCTCAAAGCATACGAGACATCAGGACGAGTACATAACATGGCATACATGATAGATCCTATGGCTGAGGCATAAGGGATCTTGCTCATGCGGTCTCTCTCCTCTCTAGAAGAGGGACCTTGAGTCTTCGAAAGACTCACGCCATGTGACATTGGCAGATTTCCCTTCTTGGAATTCTGCATGGCAAAACGGTGTAATACCGTATCGATGTATGTACTCTGACTTAGGCCAAGCAATCTCTTAGATCTATCTCTATAGATCTTAATGCCTAGAATGCAGGCTGCTTCACCTAAGTCCTTCATTGCGAAACAAGTCCCCAACCAAGTCTTCACAGACTGTAGCGAAGGGATGTTGTTCCCAATGAGTAGTATGTCATCCACATACAAGACTAGGAAGACTACTGTGCTCCCACTAACCATCTTGTAGACACAAGGTTCATCTTCGTTCTTGATGAAACCAAACTGTTTGATCGCATCATCGAATCGAAGATTCCAGCTCCGAGAAGCTTGCTTTAGACCATAAATGGCCCTATGCAGCTTGCATACTCTGCCAGTATGCTGTGGATCTACAAAACCCTCAGGCTGTGTCATGTACACATCCTCGAGGAGGTTTCCATTCAGAAACGCTGTCTTGACATCCATCTGCCAGATCTCATAATCGTGGTAGGCTGCAATAGCAGCATGATCCGAATGGACTTAAACATCGCTACTGGAGAAAAAGTTTCATCATAGTCAATACCATGAATTTGCTTGAAACCTTTAGCTACCAGTCTACCCTTATAGGTATGAGTAAGTCCATCCATGTTAGGCTTTCTCTTAAAGACCCACTTACACCCAATGGGTTTGACCCCTTCAGGTGGATCAACCAAGGTCCAAACTTGGTTAGTGTACATGGATTCCATTTCGGATCTCATGGCTTCCAGCCATGACTCAGAATCTGGGCTCATCACAGCTTCCTGATAGGTGGTAGGCTCATTCTCAATGATCATAACGTCATCATGGTCAGGCAAGAGAAATGAATATCTCTCAGGCTGACGACGTACCCTATCAGACCTGCGAAGAGGTAGGTCTACCTGAACAGGTTGTTGTTCCACAACTTCTTGTGTAACAATCTCATCCACAACTTCTTGTGGTTCCTGTTCAGTATCCATCAAGGGCTCAGTGCTATGGTCGTTGTCTTGAACTTCTTCAAGATCAAACGAACTCCCACTAGTCTTTCTAGAAACAAAGTCCCTTTCTAGAAAGACCCCAGTCTTAGCAACAAACACTTTGTGCTGACTGGGAATGTAGAAGTAATATCCCTTAGTTTCCTTGGGATATCCCACGAAATAGCACTTATCGGACTTGGGTCCCAGTTTGTCTGAGACTTGACGTCTAACGTAAGCCTCACAACCCCAAACTCTCATGAAAGACATCTTGGGATTCCTCCCAGTCCATATCGTATATGGTGTCTTCATGACCGCCTTTGATGGAACACGGTTAAGTGTGAACGCTGCCGTGTCTAGAGCATATCCCCAAAAGGATATAGGAAGATCTGCGTGACTCATCATAGATCGTACCATATCTAATAAGGTACGATTCCTCCTTTCAGATACACCATTCCATTGTGGTGTCCCAGGAGGAGTGAGTTGAGATAGAATCCCACACTCAGCTAAATAGTCACGAAACTCATGGCTCAAGTATTCTCCACCTCGATCTGATCGAAGTATTTTAATACTCTTGTCGAGTTGGTTTTGTACTTCATTTCTGAATTCTTTGAACTTTTCAAAGGACTCGGACTTATGTGCCATCAAGTACACATAACCATATCTACTGAAATCATCAGTAAATGTGATGAAGTATCTATAACCACCTCAAGCAGCAACATTGAAAGGGCCACATACATCAGAATGTATGAGTCCTAACAAATCTGTTGCCCTCTCGCTATGTCCACTAAAGGGAGTCTTAGTCATCTTGCCTAGAAGGCATGACTCGCATGTCTCATATGATTCAAAATCAAATGAATCTAGCAATCCATCCTTATGGAGCTGGGACAAGCGACTCTCATTTATGTGGCCTAAGCAACAGTGCCAGAGATAGGTTGGGTTCAACTCATTTGATCTCAACCTCTTGGTACTTACATTATAGATAGGGCGTTCTAAGTCTAGAATGTAGAGTCCATTGATAAGATCTGCACTACAATAA
>JAGFNQ010006645.1:21687-42144 GCA_024364735.1 Boesenbergia rotunda
CTCTTTTTCTGTAGTTTTGTTAAGTTTGCTTCTCTACATTTGTGTTGTTTCCGCTGCTACTAACTTAAGTGCAGAGAAAGATTTCAAAGAGCAAGTTTTTGTCTAAGTCCAAGAGATCGACTAGATTCACCTCCCCCCCGCTCTAGCCATCTCGTTCCCAACACATTGGTCTTATTATGGTAAGACTATATGATCTTCATCGACGGGACATAAGGAGTTATGGCCCTGGCAGTCCTAAGAGATACTAGATGGAGGGATGATAGATCTATTATTGCAAAAATGGAAATAGATCTGACAAATGAAACGCAGATGATTTATGTCATCCCTGACATGATGATGAGCATTGAAGATTTTGCAAATCATATAGAGATATCTTTCCAAACCCATGGTTACTCAGAATGGCAAGGCGGTGCCAGTAATTTACTGCTTACCCGCATGATGATAGGAAGGCTAACAAATACAAGTTTTACTAATTTTGCGTATAATATGCAAAATGTTGCAGACTATCTAACAAGCCGGGGAGTACATGCTCTACCTGGTACTCGTTTCACTACGGAACAACTTCAGCAACAAAGGTGGATACTAAGGCCTTCGATCAGGAGAAATCCGGTTGCACCAACCCAGATAAACACTAGAGCATTACTGGATGGAAGCATTAGCTTACAGTTTCAGGAATATACGTCGGTAGCTGAACAACCGGTGGGACGATATGAAGATATAGATTCACCAGAACAGGAAATTTTGGCTTTCTTAGAAGATGAAGAAGAGGAAAACCCGGTATTAAAGGTCAAGAAGCTTCACCCAGATGCTATTATTCCACAACGACAGACTCTGGGAGCAGCCGGGTATGATTTAAGGGTTGTTGATCACTATGAAATAAGCCCTGGAGATAGGCCCTTGCTCTCCATAGGTCTAGTGGTACAGATACTAGAGGGACACTACGGAAGAATAGCTACAAGATCTAGAGTAGCTTGGAAGCAAGGACTCCATGTAGGAGCCGGCATTATTGACCAAGATTACAGGGGAGAGGTAAAAATTCTGGTATTCAATTTGAATTATAAAAATATTATGATTTTCAAATGAGAAGCGGTCACCCAGCTTATAATTGAAAAAATAAGCCTTCCTGAAGTAATTGAAGTTGATGAATTCCAAAGTACTCAAAGGGGTATCCAAGGGTTCGGGTCAACAAACCAATCAAATCCGGGATATCCAATACCAGAAGTACCATCCCCAGAAAGACTGCAAAAGGGCAAACAGGTGATTTATGCTGCACCACATGAATATATCATTCCTAATGAAGAAGAATGGCCAGCTACTCTTCACAAAGACAACCCTACCGTATCCAGAACTAAAAATTACTGTGAAGATCCTTTTAGAAGACTACTGGACGAACGAATCTCTGTGAAAGACTATTGTGAAGAACAACAACAAATTGAGCAACAAAGGCAATGCTGGCAGCAGGAGCATTTATATACACTTTCTGATAATGAATGGATCAATCCATTCGTGGAAGGTGATGGGATTACTCACTCTAATTCGAAGCCTGAAGGACCTTCAATTCTGCTCAAAAATTCCTCTACCATATCATTATCAAAAACCCATAAGAAGATATGGCCTAAGAAAAGCAAAATCTTACAAAGGAAAAACCTCACAAATCTCATGTAAGGGTCATCAAGAAGAAATATCAGAATGATAGAGCCAAGGTACGCAAATGTAAATGTTTTATTTGTGATGAAGAAGGACACTTTGCACGTGAATGCAGGAATAAGGTAGGAAACAAGGAGCAAGTTGCAATGCTAAGTGAACTCGACCTACCTGAGGATTTTGATGTTGTATCAGTAGACCCTGACGAGACAGATAGTGATGCAATCTGTAGCATCTCGGAGGGAGAACGTGATACAGAATAATATTGTAGCATGGTAACAAGCTCTTTACCTAAAACCTTATTTGTGCTAATAGGAGAAACCCAAGAATGGCAGGTTCAGGTAGATATACTAGAAGAACAATATACGTGCGATCATGAATGGCAGCTGAACCTGGAAATAAATTCTCAATTCATCAAATGTATCTTCTGCAACAGAATTACAAACCAGAGGTTAAGGGGCCATTGCCCAAAATGTAAAATAACCACATGCACTCTATGTGCAGGGAGTTATTTAAAGCTTTCATTGAAGCCATTGCCACCACCCACGGTACAGTATGATGACAGAGGTTTAATTTCAGAATTGATTAATTACACCCAATATCTGTTGGCAGAAAATCAGAAGCTAAAAGAGGAGTTATCCAGAGTCCTTAAAAGGAATCAGAAAGTAGAAGAAGAGTTATCTGCAGAATTGATGGAAGATTTGCAGCAACTTTCACCAGAAGATTTTCATAAAAGAAAAGAGCAGGTATCTTATTTAGAAGAACAAGTGGTTTCTAAAATCACAGATGGCCAGGTATCTCGAAGAAACACACCTAATCGACTCTATACTATTAGAGTAAGCCTGGAAATACCAGGAGTACAGCCTTTTAGTGTCAATGCAATACTTGACACCGGAGCAACTTCCTGCTGCATCGATACCAGATCAATCCCAAGTAAGGCCATTGAACCAAATGCGTACACTATATTAATTAATGGCGTTAATTCTCAGTAGGAGGCTAAGATGAAATTAAAGATGGGGCAAATGCTAATCGGAGAAAACAAATTCAGGATTCCATTCACCTATGCTTTTAATATGACTCTAGGAAAGGAGTGCAAATGGTGCTCATACGCAGTATGCAGGGAGGAGTAAGAATTGAAGGCAATACTATTACTTTCTACAAGAATATCACTATAATTGCCACAAACCAAAGTACTGCGGCAACAATTGAAGAACTTGGACTCGAAGAAATGGAATATATCCAGCTCCAGGGGGAAGTATACTTTGCGGGTACTATCTCTAACCCAAACATCTTGCATAAACATGGCTCTTTAATTAACAGATTGAAGGAGCAAGGATACATAGGGGAGAACCCCCTTCAACACTGGTCCAAGAATGGTATTCTGTGTAAGATAGAGATTATTAATCCTGACATAACTATCCAAGATAAACCTCTGTCAAATGTCTCGCCAGCACTAAAAGAAGCTTTTAATCGACATGTTGATGCACTACTCAAACTCAATGTTATCCGACTCAGCAAAAGTCGACACAGAACAATGGCGATGATAGTACAGTCGGGAACCTCTATTGATCCCATTACGAGAAAAGAAACTAAAGGCAAGGAGCGTATGGTCTTCAATTATAAAACGCTCAATGATAATACTTATAAAGACCAGTATAGTCTTCCGGGGATTAATACCATACTGAAGAAGGTTGGCAATTCAAAAATTTATTCAAAATTTGATCTGAAATTTGGTTTTCATCAGATCGCTGTGGATCCTCTTTCCATTGAATGGACGGCCTTCATTTGTCCATCCGGTCTATTCGAATGGCTTGTAATACCGTTCGGTTTGAAGATCCATTTGTGTAGAGCCTTAGATCACCTTGTCACTAGTAGAACTTCTACACTATCATGCATAGTCTTCCATAACCTACCTAGACGTTTACATTGTCTAGAGACACTCGTATACGATTTTATCACCTATTAAGTATATAATTCATTTTATCTACTTGGACTTCCACTGTCGAACATTTTATTTACTTAACCTAATTGGACTTCCACTGTCAACACGTGTTAAAGTTTTCTTTTGTCAATTTGTTGGATTTCTCCATTTACCAACTTCTTGTACTTTCCGTAAACCATAAGGTTAAGACCTTATGCTCTATTGGTTGAGCTAGATAATGCATTGTCTAAACATAACATATTATACAAATATCAAAATACCGTGATCACCTAATCGCACCAACGAGATAGTTCTTAAATTAGACAGACTCGGCTATTAGATTAGTTATAGTCAATATACCAATCGGTTGATGATTTGGTCAATTAGTGAGTCGAATAAAATTGTTTAGCTTAGAAATAGAAAGGTTCTTTTTAAGATTACGATTGGGTCCAATCAAGTGATATAACAATTAAGTCGACTGATATTGATTGAGTGGACCATGCAAAGACCTAATTGACTCATATCACTTGATCGATATTGGTTGAGTCGACTATGCAAAAACATAATTAGACTTTGCACTTGTAGAATTTAGCAAGTCAATAATGTGGGCCAAGTGCACTGGATGGCTCAAAAGTGTCAATTAGGTTCGGTAAGCTAGACTAATTATGTCAACCAAGCAAATCAATTCGAGCCCGACAAGCCGTAGATTGAGCAAGTGGACTAGTTGGTTGAATATAGCAAGTAGTTTTGAATGAGAAAACTAGATGAGCTGGTCAAATTATGTGGGCAAACTAATCGAGCTAGTCATATAAGGTGAAACAATTGACTACAAAGGGTCAATCTAACCAAGTAGCTTATCAAGTTGAATGGGTATGTAGGAAAAGGAAATAATGTCAAATTAACTCAAAAAGGTCAATCTAACCAAGTAGTCTATCAAGTTGAATGGGCATGTAGAACAAGAAAATAATATTAAGTGAAAAGGATAGTTAGTTTAATATAACTAGATAGATCATGCGAGTAAGATAAAATCAATTTATCATTTTAAAAGCCATTTAATTACTCTGAAATCCTTAAATCTAAATCCTATTGTGTTTCATCCCATAGGAATCACTTTATATTATAATCTCTTTAGTTTTGTGAATCCAACGATTCATTAGGTTTTTGTAAAGGTAGGCATAAGATTGATAATCTGAAGGAATTCTAATAGTTCTTGCCCATAAAAAGTAGCACGATAATGCTTTCTTCAGCACACGGCAACTGGTAGCGTCCTCAGCATCTCGTCCAACAGCTCCCTAGCGCTATCATTGTGCTAAACCAACTTGAACAGAAAAAAGTTCATTCCAATTCGTCTAATTCCTGCTTTTATAACAAATTTTCTCAGAATTTTCAATATTTCAAATTTTAGACGTGACCGAACCAGTCAAGTCCTGGAGTTGTGTTGATAAAAAGAAATATTTTCACATCTGTGAGACAAGGATAATAATAAAAGATTTCTTTGAATAGAACAATTCAAAATCTTTAATAAACAACTTTTCAAATCTGTGCCAACAGAAAATTGTATAGACCGACTATTTTTGATAATTTTTTAACATTTCTCTCTTTGTTTCTTTATCCAATAAACTTTCCCCAAGCTTTTTGTCCCATTCCTGCAAGTTTCAACCACCAAATTGAGATATACCTTATTGCTCCATTATTGCAAACAGGCTACCTGGCTATGGATCATCATCATATGGTGTACTTGAAGTCGATGGTGTTGGCATGGTCACAATCGATCTCCCACAAAGTTCAAACTCAAGTAGTTTGGTGTAGTTGGACTGGCATAATTGACTATTTCCAGTCAAGTCCAATATCTCAAGTTTACCTGGAACAGAGAAACTTGGTAAAACATTTTATTTTCAATATCAAATATTTCATAGCCGCTAGTGGGATAAAAGTTTAGTTGTTGTTATATCCAGTTTTTGACACTATTAAGAGGAAGAAGACAGTTTTACATCTTTCATTGTTCTACTATCTGTGAATCAGTTGGAGTTAAAACATGCAAGTACTTTAGAAAGCAGCTAGCCAACAAAACACACATTCAAATTGACAAGGATTTAAAATTCTCTCATGATGATTAAAGAAACAGGTGGAACAAACTAGTGTGCAATACTCCAACTTTGTGGCAATTGACAAGGATCAAAACAATGTGGCTCATAAACAGCGGTGCAAATAATAATTATTTGATTGAAAATAAAGGTGTCGAAAAAAATAACGTTATTTAAAAACAGCGGTGCAAATATTAAGTCACGCCAATGTTTCAGATTCAGCTAATGTCCATTAAAAAAATAGGATGTACAAAGGTGCAAAATCTTAAGTCATGCCAATATTTCGGTGTTTGACTAGAAAGATACTACTTTGTAACCATGCTAGTATTCCAATGTATTGGAAGAAATATATGCAACCTAACCATACTTTCACTCTATGGTTACTAGCACACTAGAGGTTACCTATAGACCAGTTGGAGTACATGGAGGATAGCAGTTGCACTTTGTGGGCTACAGAAGGAGATGCAAGAGCATATATTTTTCAGATGTCCCCAGGTGCACCACCTATGGGATAGAGTCAGACGGTGGCTCCAGGAGATGACTACATATAGGCGGATGTTATGGGTTTTTTGGTGCCATTACAGAGGCACTAGTAGGCTGACGCAAGCTAGACACCTAGCCATGTCCTCCCTCCATGATACATCATACATGGCAGGCGAGGAATCACAGCAGTTTTAAGGGAGTTCATCTGGATATTGAGGTCATATACAGGTGTCTAGACACATGTATATAGGACCCTAGACATGTACTCAGACTCGTACTACATTAGGCATGAGCTGTTCTCGGTTATGGCCTTGTTTGTATCATCAAAAAAAAAAAAAGAAGGATATATTGCTAATACATCATCAGCCATGAGTTGATTTCATAGAGTTTTAGAGGCCATAGCTTGATATTAGGGCAAGTGAAGCTACTCAGATTAGATATTCAATCTGACATGAGTAGCTCCCCTCGGTCCTGCTGCCTTTCATTTTAACTAGTTTCTTTTCTTTTCTTTTCTGTTCTTCCCATGTCACTATCATCATTCTCATTTCAAGTTGATACCACACGCACCCATTTTGATACTTTGATACTTTTTGATAATTTATCCCTAGAAATCGGCTCACATCTTGGACCTCACTGGAGATATACATAGGGATGGGAGGAGGACATCCATTTTGATACAACACTAGGATTTTGACTTGTCTAGCATTGTATTCAGTGCCAGGATATTTACTCACGTCTAGCTATCCATCATATATGAATAGCTATCCTAGATCAGATTGTGTAAAAAAATGAAAAAAAAAATATCAACCAGTTGTGGCATTTGTAGAGGAGTTTGGATGGTGGTGGCTAGCACAAGAGGAGAGGATTAGACAGCATATCATGACAGCATAAGACAGCTATGGAGCTGTAGAGGAGACAGGATGGGGATGACTAACATATCAGGAGAGGAGCAGATAGCTACCATGACATTTCCCCTGGCCTCACCAGCCTGATAATATCACTTTCAACCATGGATGCGATTGATGGATACAATACTTTGGAGGGATGGAGTTGGAGAGCCAAGACCAAATCTACTACTGTTATCAGGGCACAACATAACCCTGGTTTGGGATCAAATGACGGCTACAACACACATAAGAGACACTCTACAAACATTTTGGCGGGTTAGCTCGGAGTCTGGCAACATATGGGAAGAGGCTGCAGATTCACTGAGGGAGACACCATGGCACCAGCAGAGGATAGACGAGGTACATTTATGGGTGGGTAGCAGCAGATACGCAGAAGCATAGTTGCTTTGGATGGATGGATATAGGGAGGACTATGGATGACGGATCATCTGACTAGGCCATTGATCAAAGGAAGGCTACAGGTGACACAGGAGGTGAGCAGGCTGAGATAGACTTGGCGCCTTACCATGCCACGATTCATGGCAGACAAGGGGCTGCGATATGGTAGTATGTGTAATTTGATAATTGTTATATGATTTAAGAGATACAAAGATTAATCCTATTTATATACAAAAACTAAGACCTTTTCAAAAGGAATAAATCAAATCCTATCTAAGAATAAATCAATACTTATCCCTAATATTTAGGATGTTTTAACATCCCTAATATTTAGGATATTCTAACACTCCCCCTCAAGCTAGAGCATATAAATTATATGCACCCAGCTTGTTACATATGTAGTCAATTCGAGGACCTCTCAGTGACTTAGTAAATATATCTGCTAGCTGATCATGTGAGTTAACAAAACTAGTAGATATTTCTCCAGATATGACTTTCTCTCTGACGAAGTGACAGTCGACTTCAATATGCTTTGTCCTCTCATGAAAAACTGGATTTGAAGCGATATGCATGGCGGCCTGGTTATCACATATAAGTGACATTTGTGTGACATCTCCAAACTTTAACTCCAGGAGCAACTGTTTAAGCCATATAAGCTCTTGATTGGCTATAGCCATAGCTCGATATTCTGCCTCTGCACTGGATCTTACCACAGCATTCTGCTTTTTGCTTTTCCAAGAAATAAGGTTACCTCCGATAAATATACAAAAACCAGAAGTAGATCTCCTATCACTGGGAGATCCTGCCTAATCTGCATCAGAATATCCTATGATTCGAGTATGTCCTTTGTCTTCGTACAAAAGACCCTTTCCTGGAGCGCCTCTGATATATCGAACAATGCGAATTCCAGCATCCCAATGTTCTTTACATGGAGAGTTGAGAAACTGACTTACTACACTTACTGCGAATGAGATATCTGGACGAGTAACAGTAAGATAACTTAGTCTTCCTACTAATCGCCTGTATCGTTCAGGATCTGGCAGAGGCTCCCCCTGATTTGGCAAGAGCTTGATATTAGGATCCATAGAGTTGTCAACTGTCTTTGAGTTTAACATTTTTGTTTCTTCTAGAATATCCATTGCATACTTTCTTTGGGATATAATGATCCCATTTCTGGACTGTGCTACTTCTATCCCCAAGAAATATCTGAGTCTGCCGAGATCCTTTGTCTGAAAATGTTTGAAAAGATGTTGTTTCACATGTGAGATCCCAAGATGATCACTACTCGTGATGACAATATCATCAACATAAACCACTAGGTAGATGCAACCAGTAGATGAGTGGCGATAAAAGACAGAATGGTCAGCATTGCTTCGAGTCATGCCAAACTGTTGAATTACAATACTGAATCTACCGAACCATGCTTTGGGTGACTGTTTGAGACCATATACAGATTTTCGCAAGCGGCACACAAGACCAGAAGACTCCCCCTGAGCAACAAAACACGGAGGTTGCTCCATGTAGACTTCTTCGAGCAGGTCACCATGTAAGAATGTATTCTTGATGTCCAACTGATATAGAGGCCAGTGTTGAATCGCAGCAATGGACATGAGTAAGCGTATAGAAGACATCTTGGCAACAGGAGAAAACGTGTCCTCATAATCCAATCCGAAGACCTGAGTATAGCCTTTAGCAACGAGACGAGCTTTAAGTCGATCAACCGTTCCGTCTGAACCAATCTTCACCGTATATATCCATCGACAACCAACAACTGACTTTCCTGGTGGTAGAGGAACGAGGTCCCAAGTCCCACAACTCCGTAAAGCACTCATTTCGTCCAACATAGCCTGTTTCCATCCCGGTTGGGCAAATGCATCTCCTGCATTCTTCGGAACAGAAACAGACGACAAAGAGGAAAGACAAGAATAATAGGAAGGAGAAAGACGATGGTAACTCATAGATACATAATGTGGAGAAGGATTATGAGTGAAACGTATATCTTTCCGAAGTGCAATGGGAATATCAGATTCAGACGACTCGACCGGAGGAAGGGGTGTAGGATCTGGCTCCAGAGATGATCCCATGGCTGGCGGCAAAGCTGGCTTAGGACGACGCTGATAAACCTGCAACGGAGGAGAAATTGGAGCTGGAGGTGATAGAGAGTCCTCCGGAGGATAAAAGACTGATACAGGCACAGAAGAAGGAAACTTGGAAGACTATTCTGAAGGCCCAAAGAAAGGAACCGAATCAAAGAACGTGACATCAGCAGAGATGAAATACCGACGGAGAGTAGGGGAATAACACTTGTACCCTTTCTGAGACCGTGAGTACCCAAGGAAAACACATTTATGCGACCGAGGAGAGAGTTTATCAATTCCAGGATCAAGAGCATAAGCAAAACATGTAGAACCAAAGACCTTAGGTGGTAAAGGATGAAGGGACTGATTTGGATACAGTATATGATAAGGTATTTGACCCTGTAAAGTAGAGGAAGGCATGCGATTGATAAGATAACATGCAGTAAGTACGGCTTCTCCCCAAAACCGTAAAGGAACATGAGAGTGGTGGAGAAGAGCCCGGGTGGTCTCTAGAAGATGACGATTTTTGCGTTCTGCAACTCCATTCTGTTGAGGAGTATGAGGACAAGATTTCCGATGTAATATGCCGTGAGTTGCCAAGAAGGTCTGAAACGGAGTAGATAGATACTCACGTGCATTATCACTCTATAAGGATCGGAGAGGGATACCAAATTGTGTTTTTATTTCATTAAAAAAAGATTGGAAAATAGAAAATAGTTCGGATCGATCCTTCATCAGATATAACCAAGTACAACGGGAGAAATCGTCTATAAAAGTAACAAAATATCGTGACCCTAATGTAGAGGTAACACGACTTGGACCCCAAATATCGGAATGAACCAAAGCAAAGGGAGACGTAGCCCGATTTATAATGCGAGGAGAAAACGAACTACGTACATGCTTACCAAACTGACATGACTCACAAGATAAAGACTTTAAGTGAGATAGACTAGGATGTAATTGTTTTAACTTATCGAGACCAGGATGTCCTAACTGAGCATGAATCTCAAGTGGAGATGCCGCCGTTGTACCAATGAAAGAGTTTTGGTGAAGTCGATATAGACCATGAGCCTCACATCCGAAGCCAATCATCCTCCCCGTATTCCGGTCTTGCAATGAAACAGAGGATTTAGTAAACGAGATGACACAATCAAGAGACCGAGTAAGCTGACTTATTGATAATAAATTAAAGGGAGCTCCGGGGACATAAAGAACATTCTGAATGGGAAGAGATGGAGAAGAATGAATACTACCAACACCTTGGGACTGAGTTTGAGAACCATTTGCCATGGTGACAAAGGATAAATAACCGGAAGTAGATAATGAGGAAAAAAGAGATCTATTACCGGTGATATGATCAATGGCCCCAGAGTCAAGTACCCAAGGACTCGAAGAGCGAGATATGCCAGCAAAGGAATTACCAGCTTGTGTAACGACAACAAGGGAATTAGAATCCCGTCGATCCTCATTCCATTTCAGAAAGTCATCATAGGAAGGTTGTGGAGTCGGAGCCGGAGTTAACTGTGAAGTGGAAGCTGAAGAAGTGCCAGGACATTGGGCGATCTGAGCAGCACGCGGAGGTCGACCATGGAGACTCCAACATTTATCAATCGTATGTCCTGGTCGGTGACAATGATCACACCAAGGACGTCCTTTGCCACCCTTACGAGGTGGAGGTTTGTTATTGTTCCGAGAAACCAAAGCCGAATAGTCAACAGGAACAGAAGATGGAGTTGCCGAGATTTTGGCTGGGACACGGAGGAGAGTCGCCCAGGTAGAGTCCATGGTGGCCTCTATGGGGCTGCCTAGGATTTGATCACGAATATGAGAGTAATCTGTGGGCAGACCATATAAGGCCAGAGACATAAAAAATTTATTCCGATTTTCAAGTTCTGCAACGGGAGTGGCCACAGGAGGGAGCAGGTCATTGAACTGGCATAGAAGGCTAGAGACTGATCTCAGATAAGTTGACATAGAATCTTCGATCTGACGGGTACTAAGGATATTCATGAGGTCTTCACAAACTTGATAAAGTCGCCGAGAAGTGTTTGTAAACAGTTGTTGAGCCTGTATCCAAACATCCTTGCAGGTGATATGAGTGCGGAAGACATCCCTAAGAGATGGATGAATAGTAGCCCGGATAATACAACACAACTGAGCATCAACCTTTTTCCATAAAGGACGATCTGTGACTTGAATATCCTCCTTAGTTTGGGTGAGATGTGTCTCATAACCCTGTCCAACAAGCCAGAGTTTAATGTGAGAGGACCAAGAGGAATAATTCTTACCATCCAACAACTCCGACGATAGCGGTGCCGTGACGTGGTTGGTAAAAATTGAAAGATCCGGTTTCGTAGTGCCGGAGGTAGCCATGGCAAATTAAATCGGTGTTAATCCAATGAATATAAGGAGCGTTCAAGGGAAGAGATTCAGCGATAGGCGAGGGCAGCGGCGTGCGTGCGCGAGTCAGTGGCGACCCGTGGGCAGGATCTTGCTCCAAGGTCGCGAGCGAGATCGAAGGCGGCGGCGGCGGATGCTGTGCGCGGGGCAGCCGATGTGAGGAAGACGCTCGGGGAGGAAGGCCGCGCGTGATGGGAGAGGCGCGTTCGGGAGAAGAACGCGCGTCGAGAGAAGCCGCGCCGTGAGAAGGAATCGCGAATACAAAACCCTAACGCTCTGATACCATGTAATTTGATAATTGTTATATGATTTAAGAGATACAAAGATTAGTCCTATTTATATACAAAAACTAGGACCTTTTCAAAAGGAATAAATCAAATCCTATCTAAGAATAAACCAATACTTATCCCTAATATTTAGGATATTCTAACATCCCTAATATTTAGGATATTCTAACAGTATGTTTGATGATGATCACTAGGATGTGAGTTTGGTATTCATGAGTACAAACACATGTATATGCTATCATATACCTAAGAAATTAGTACCTTAGAACACATGTATGTTTCGTACATTTTAATGATATATATTGCCCTTCATAAAAAAAAATAGTATTCGGATCTCCGCTAGTGATAGAATTAGAAAAGGAAGAAAATAAAGGGAAAAGTAAGAACACAATTGAAGGCCTAAAATTCAGAGTATATGTCGCAAGTAAAATGGTATAATTTTGACACTGTTGTTTGTATGAATGAAAGCTAAAAAAATTATAAGCAGTATTTTAATTCATCTTGACACATTGTCACATGACAAGCGGGTGTTGAATAGTCATGATAGGATACTACTTGACATGATTAACACAATGACACTAGATAGATTACTTGTTCCAAATAGTATTGAGTTTCGATAAATTTTGATCATGATGTCTGACATGGTATGATATGTCAAACCATGGGATGCACATTAGTGTTGATAGAAAAGAAGTTAATGTTGACACATCTTTACTTACACTTTTCGAGATACCTTTTTGGGCAAGCTAATTGCCCCCCTTAATTATACAAAAACTAAAAAAGTGATGTCAATTTGCTATTATGCATAGCCACTCAATTCTATGCACAAACAATTAAGTAAACAAATTTCTTATTAAAAATATAATTTGATGTGATCCACCAGTGATTGAAGTGTCGAATCGTGCCGCCCGAAACCAAAGGTATTTACCCTTCCGGTGAAGAAGTGAAACCGGCACGCTGTCGGTACAGGACGCACGCTTCCGCCGGCGCAAGAAGCGTCACGTGACGGTTCCTCCACCGGAATTGGTGATGTCACTGGACATGGGCGTAGGAGGCGTCGCTGAACGCGGGCGCCGAAGCATCCGTGGCCGGAAGGGTCACCGGACTTTTCCGATGGCATCGGCAGGGTCGCGGGATGCAAGCGTTCGCGACTGTGTCCAGCGAGCATGGTGAAAATTAAAATTATGATTTATTTAATTCAAACAATTGCCACTTAAATGAAATATATAAAATATATATTTAAAATTTTAAAATAATCATTAATTTTATTAATTGATATTCCGAAATTGTTTTTATTGTTTTAAATTTTATTTAAAAATTATAAATTTTTTTAAAAATCTAATAAATCAAATTTATGATCCGATATTTTTTTTTGTATTTTTTATTGTTTTAATATTCTGATTTTTTTAGTATTTCAATTAATAATTAATTAAATAAATAAATAGATAATTTATATAATTATTATATATTAAATAGCATCTTTGTATTAATCTATATAATTATAATTATTTAATGTGGCAGTGGAGAACTGTAGAATTATCTAAGTAAAATGTTGCAAGAACTAATGTTTTTATTTGATTCACGCTACTTTGTTTAGTATTAATAAGATAATATACTATAATGTATTAATTTTAATTCGAGTTATTGATAGATCAATTTTCTTTAAAGAAAAATATATTTAATTATTTTTTCTAACCGTATTAAATTGTTAAATAATGAAAACTTATATAAAATTTATTTTTAAATTATACATAATAAATATATTTATCTAATAATTATTATATATAAATAAGAAAATATCAAAACCGTATCGGCACGGCATGATACAATACCGAAACTGTATCGTTCCGGTCTGAGAATGAAACCTCGGCACGGATCGAAATTTTAAACCTTGGATCCACCATCAACTTGAAAAGAGTTTTCAACCCCCAAACCAATCAATTTCATCACCAAGTCAACTACCAAATTAAAAGTTGTCTCTTATCCAAGTAATCCATCAAACCAATATTTTTAAGGCAAATTCACATTTCATTGATCAATTCCTCTTAGATAGTACAAAATTAGAAATTTTATTCTTAACACTGTTGAAGTTTTCTTAGTGCACTAGTGACTTTGTGCATCATCTTGTAGATAACAACACAACAATGATGCTTCTGAGATCCATTGCAAAAAAATGTCTAATTTTATCCTAGAACCAAATTCTTCCACCAATTTATACTAGCATGCATTAGGGTATTTTCTTTAATTTAACTTGTTATAAAATAATGACAAAAGTTCTTTTGTGAATGTCCGAGTGTAGGCATTTCATTTCTCATCTTTATTATCTTTTGTCATATCATTATGTGAGAGATTTCATTTCGTTAATGTTGATGTGTGTGAATATATATATATATATGCATGTTGAGAGCAATGTATTATGAAAGTGAAAATAAATTATCTCTTTCATTGCTCTCATCTTTCTATCTCAATTTCATTACTATTGCTTGTTTTATAACAATTTATTTACACAAAAGTAACCAATTAAGGCTCTAATCTGTTTGACAAGATTTAGATCAAAAAAAATATTATGGTGCCAGTATCCAATTAAGGCTCTAATCTGTTACTTTGACAAGGTTTAGATAGAAAAAAATATTATGGGTGCAAGTATTAGAGTTCCATATTTTCTAATTAATTACATGGCTTTATTCTGATTATATCTTGTATAAGGTTCTCTTTTTGTGTCAAGCTCACAAGTTTAAGTATGTCGCACTTGACATTATATGCACGAATTGTTTGTCATAGTGCTTGATGTTGAAATTTAGCAGAGAATAGATCATGATATTCTATAGAAAACATTCTGCTTTTATGCCTTGAATATGCTCTGATAGCAACAATATTGAGACAACTTGTACAAAATATTCTGAACTAATTTCATGTTTGGTTGTAGAAAACAATGAGTTATTGATGAAATATAATGAGGCTCATCCTACTAGTACTAATCCATTGCTTGAAATGAATGTGACAAATTATGATAATCAAGTCAGTTGATCTAATTTACCGAAAAGACATTGGTTGCATACGTTATTGTATAAAAAAACATCTTGTCGACCTTTATCAAATTATGTGAAAAGAAAGAAAAATACCAAGGACAATTTTATATTTCATAACAATACCTCTAAGAATAATCCTTTGATGGTCTTAAGAATCGAACACATCTTAATGTTGGAATTTTCTTGAAAATTCTCAACTAGATGGTTAATCATAGTTGATGCTATAAATTCTATTTTCTTGTAATAATATGTTAGGTTTTTATATGAAACTTTTTGTTACTTTAAAATTGAATTGTAAGAACTAATATATTTTTTTGTTGTGTACTTATTTGTGTAACTTTGTTTGACTATATTTATAAAAAAATAAAATATTTATGAACACTCTTTAATTATCCAATAATTGGATCATTTTTTATGAGTTGTAAGACTTTGATTTTCCTAGGTGACTTTTGGTGTTTTATTATATAATTAATAAATAAATGAAAGTTTATATTATCTTATAATTGCATTAAGATACATATTTACATGTTAGTTTACAACAACTAAGCCCTATCCCACTAGGTGGGGTCGACTATATGGATCCTTCTACGCCAATAGACTCTGTCCCCTATTATACCATCCATATTTAAATAAATTTTATCTTATTTAATTATTGTTAACTAAGTCTTTTTTTTGTCTCCCTCTCCCTCGTTTGATGTGCATATTTGTCATTATTTCACATCGCCTAACTGACACGTTTACTGACTGTCTAAGTACATGTCCATACCATCTTAAACGCGTTTCTCGAAGTTTTTCATTAATAGATGCAACTCCGGCTTTCTCTTTAATGCTCTCATTTCTTATTCAATCCCTCCTCGTATGTCTATCTTAACATCCTCATCTTCTATTCATGCTCGAGTCATAGCCCAACATTCAACACCATATAACTATCGTTTTGTAGAACTTTCCTTTAAATTTTAGAGATACTTCACAATCACATAAAGCACCCGACATTAAACTCCATTTCAACTATCTTGCTTATATTCTATGTAAGACATCTCTCTTAATCTCTCTGTCATTTTGCAAAAATGATCCTAAATATTTAAAACTCTTAGTTCCAGATAACTCGTCATCTCATATCTTAACAATTGTCTCATTAAATCTAATATTACAAAACTTAAATTCTATATATTTTGTCTTTACTCTACTATGTTTAAAACCTTTCACTTCTAGTGTTTTCCACCAAGATTCTAGTTTAGCATTTACTTCTTCACATGCCCCGTCTACAAAACAATATCATCTGCAAACAACATACACCATGGTACTGTATCTTGAATGTGTCCAATGAATTCGTCCATAATTAGTGTAAAAAGATAGGGACTTAGAATTGATCATTGATGTAACCCTATCCTTATTGGAACAGTTTCAGTTAATCCGCCTGAACTCTTCACTCTTCACTCTGATCATTACATACTCATACATATTCTTAATTAGTTCAATATATATTACGCTAACACCTTTTTTTCTAAAATTCTCCATATAATTTCTCTTGGGACCCTATCATAAGTTTTTTCTAAGACAATGAATATCATGTGTAGATCTTACTTTGTCCCGATACATTTCAATTAGTTGTTGAGAAGATGTATAGCTTTTATTATCGATCTTTCAGGTATAAACCCAAATTGATGTTAGGTCAGCGTGGTCTTCTTAACATTTTTCTATTACTCTTTCCCAAAGTTTCATGGTATGACTCATTAGTTTAATACCCCTATAGTTTGCACAATTTTATACATTTCTTTTGTTCTTATATAAGGGAACTAGAGTTCTTATCCTTCATTGATTAGGCATTTTTTTAGTTTTCAATATCATATTAAATAATTTTGTAAGTCATTCAATACCTTATTTCCCTAAGCAGTTCCATACCTCTATTAGGATATCATCTGGTCTCATGGCTTTTCCATTTTACATCCCTTTCAAAGCTTATTCTAGTTCTGAATATTGAATTTTACGATAAAAATTTAAATTTCTATACTCATTTGACTTACTTAAATTGCCTAAGTTAAGTTGGTCACATAAACCTTTATTAAATAGTTGATGAAAATATATCTTCCACCGCTTTTTTATTTCTCCATCATTTACTAGTACTCTATTGCATTCATCTTTAATACATCTTATTTAGCTAAGATCTCTTGTTTTCCTCTCCCGCACTTTAGCTATTCTATAAATGTCGCTTTCCCTTTTTTTTATATCCAAGTTTCAATATAATCGTTCAAAATATTCATTTTTTGCTTCATTCACTATTTTCTTAGTCTCTTTCTTGGCTATTGTATATTTTTTAAAGTTTTCCTCATTTTTACAAATATGTAATTCCTTATAGGCTATTCGTTTTTCGTTCACTTTTTTCTGTATTTTCTCATTCCACCACCATGATTCCTTACTTAGTGGTGCATGCCCCTTTGACTCACTAAGTACACTCTTGGCTATTATTTTTAACATTGATAACATCTTATCCCATATCGTATTAGAGTCGACGTATATTTCACATAATTCTTGTACTCCTACCTTCTCCTTAAATATATTTTACTTCTCATCCTTTAACTTCCACCACTTAATTATAGTAGTCGTGTATATTTTTCTTCTAGATACTATGATTAAGGCGTATATCCAATACTATTAGTCTATGTTGGGTAATTAAGTTTTTTCAAGGATGACCTTATAATCTTTATATATTAGTTTATTTATTTTTATATTTGTACGTGTGAAGAGCATATAGATAATACCAAGTCGAGTTAATTATTGGATTAAAAATTCAAGACAAGGATATAAGCATAGCAGATAGTGAAACAAAATGCATACTACAATGAAAGCAAGAAATATTTTTCCTAAAGAGCTCTCAATCACTTCCAGTTTAGAGAGAAGCTCTCCCTTCTCTCTAGGATTGTCCTAGTGGAAGGGGTGATTGGAAGGATAAGGTTTCTGTGGAGACTGCTGTTTGGATCTCTGAGATGCAAGTGACTGGTGGTGCTACCCACTGGTGATCTCCAAGCAAAGGTGAAGGTAGATCTCCAATGTGGGTATGATTTGGAGGTTTTTTTCTGTGTTCTGCGAGCAGGGACAGAAGGTTGGCGTGCTGCTTGGCGACGGGCTGCTGCTGGGTCATGCCAACACAGCAGTGAGGCAAGCCACCAGGCTGTGCAAGAACAGTGCACACCGGCTGTGTGGGGCAAGGCTTGGGGTGGCATTTGTGAGCCTGAGAGGCAGAGCTGCTGTGTATGTTGTCTGGAGGTCGCTGTTGACTGAACTCTGGTGATCACCAGAGATACTTCTTCTTCCCTCAGGGAAAACACAAAAGACAAGTCAGTGAGTTTCTGACATTGGAAGGATAGGAGTAGGTGGACAGCAGGAGGTGGGTTGCAGGTTGCTTGGCTATTTTGGGGGGCTGCAGGAGATGTCCGGTTGCTGCAGCTGCAGGCTACAAAGGGGGCTGCACAAACCGGAGGCCATCCCCAATCCCATCCCTCAAGCAGTCAGCAGGACTAGGGCCTTGTAGGGATCTTTATGCGAAAAACAACAAAACGCAGCGGAAAAATAGGATCCCTTCGAGCGATCCATGCGAAAAATCTATATAAAGTTCTATCCAAAGAGTTATACCTTTGATACGTGCCTTAGCTTACCCCACTAGTCCTTGGTTCGCCGGATCTCTGCACGATCAGGATGGTCATGCCTCTAATAGTATCCACACGAACACAATATCGGTCTCGGAGATGAACCACCTTAGTTGTGCTAGCAACTTGAGATGGTTCATAAGACAAGAGGACCAAAAACACAACTTGTGTGTTTTGGCCAAGAAGGAGAGGAGGAAGAAAAAGAAGTTCAACCACCCTTTCATTCCACCAAAATGACCCTTTTATAGTCAAGCTTTAGAATATAAAAGGTCTTTGGCTTTTGATCTTCTCAACCTATTAATGTCCATTAATCTCAATGAATACCAAAGCCTCTTGATATTCTTTTAACCTTTTGTATTCATCCAATACCAAGGGTTTTGGTTTCTTGGTCTTCTTCTTTAATAATGTTCATTAAACCCTTTTAATGAACACTAATCTCTTTTAAGTGGTTGAGTCTTAATCTAAATGAGTCTAACTCAGATTAGACTCAATCCGATAATCCATTTGGATTTATTTGAGTCTAACTTAATTAATCCAATTTTGAATCATATTTCAGTCAAACTAAAATCAACATATCTTCGAAGTATGTGTAACTCAATAGGTTCTTGTAACGTTGGCAACGTATCTAAACTACTTTAGACATATAAACAATAAGCGACATCTAGCAATATATTATTGCTACCCAAGTGACGAAAAAATCGAGATCCGACTTAACATTTCTGTGTCTATTATAATGTATGACTTTGTCCTTCTATCCTTGATATCTAGATTGTTCAATGAGGCATAGACTGTGTCATCCCCTTATCAATCTTTGTGTTTCTTGATCCCCAAGTAAACTTACTCAACCAAATGAGCTAAATATCTCATATTGACTCATTTAAGTATTGTCATGCATTTTAGTAGTCCTACTCAATCAAGGGGCCCACAGATATCACTCTCATCATATAGAAGAAATAGATCTTATCTACATCACTCACATCCCTCCGTATAATTTGTTGCATACCCAGTGATCGACTTTATAATCCACTCTATTATGGGTAACGTTTGACGATACCAAAGTATACAACTCCTTATGTAGGAAACCGTAGTGACTTCAGATCTAAAGACTATTTATACAAATAGTTACTATAAGAAAGTTTATGGCACTCATATAACAATCCATGAAACTTTCTCATGGCAGGTCAATTCAGTATATATATTCTCCAATATATATATACCTATGTGCTAACACGATATCTGATATCTATGACTTATGAGATTAAGTCATCAATTAACCTACATGCTAGTCTCAATGCATTAATATTACCCTTGTATATTAATGCTTGACTAGAAATAGTTAAGAATAGTATTCTCTATAGTCTCTCACAATCAATTCAACCAATTGATGTGCTGTAAATTAGAACTTACTATTCTAGGGTATTATTATATTTATTCGGCTGGTACAAGCATGAAATAAATATAATAATCAAAACTTTACATTTATTAATAAATATGATACTTTATGACCCAAGTCAATCATCTCTTGATTGGCTCTTAGGGCTTACACCAACAATCTCCCACTAGATACCATGTGACCTAGTGTGACTATTACACTTTCTCTG
>JAGFNQ010006645.1:51368-128051 GCA_024364735.1 Boesenbergia rotunda
AGCCGATGGAAGAACAGAACCCTCCGCACGCAGAAACCGAAGTCGATGGATGAACAGAACCCTCCGCCTGGTTATGAGACTCTTTGTTGTCGACCGATGCAGAAACCGAAGCCAATGGATGAACAGAACCCTCCGCCAATATAGAAACCGAAGCCGATGGATGAAGAGAATCGTCCTCCTGATTATGAGACTCCTTGTTGTCGACCGATGCAGAAACCGAAGCCGATGGAAGAACAGAACCCTCCGCCAATGCAGAAACCAAAGCCGATGGATGAATAGATACTACAAAAACAGGTAATTACCGACGGAAATTACCGACGGAATTCCATCGGTATTGACCCTTTCCGACGGAACTACGACGGATGAGAAAAAATCGGGAAATTAATTTTCGGAATAATATTACCGAAGAAAATATTGATCCGTCGGCAATTAAAATATACCGACGGAAAATTCCGTCGGTATACCGACGGAAATCCGATTTCCGTAGGAGGTTGTCGACGGAAATCCAATTTCCGTCGGAAGCTTCCGATTTCCGTCGGAAGCTTCCGATGGAAACTCGGGTTTCCGTCGGCAACTGCCGACGGAAACTCGGGTTTAACCAGTAGGAAGAACAGCCTCATGATGCAGGAAGGTAATCTCTTGAGCACGTTGCTCTACTCGGTCAAGATTTTACGTATGTTGTTGAGCCATGGTCGACTCAGTGCGGTTGAGAGTCCCACCTATCTGAATGATATGTTCTGTTTGTTGCTGCTGCTGGGCTTGTATCAGGCCAAGAATTTCCCTGATATTGTTTTGAGCCTCAGTAGCTTCACGTCTGACAGTGCTAGAGGAGCTGCCGACTGATGCAGAAACCGAAACCGATGGAAGAACAGAACCCTCCGCCAATGCAGAAACAGGAGCCGATGGAAGAACAGAAGCCTCCGCCAATGCATAAACCGAAGTCGATGGATGAACAGAATCCTCCGCCTGGTTATGAGACTCTTTGTTGTCGACCGATGCAGAAACCGAAGCCGATGGAAGAACAGAACCCTCCGCCAATGCAGAAACCGAAGCTGATGGATGAATAGAACCCTCCGCCTGGTTATGAGACTCCTTGTTGCCGACCGATTCAGAAACCGAAGCCGATGGAAGAACAGAACCCTCCGCCAATGCAGAAACCGAAGACGATAGATGAATAGATACTACAAAAATAGGCCAGTACCGACGGAAATTACCGACGGAATTTCATCGGTATTGACCCTTTCCGACGGATGAGGAAAAATCGGAAAATTAATTGTCGAAATAATATTACCGACGAAATTATTGATCCGTCGGCAATTAAAATATACCGACGAAAAATTCCGTTGGTATACCGACGGAAATCCGTTTTTCGTCGGAAGCTGCCGACGGAAATCCGATTTCCGTCGGAAGCGTCCGACGGAAATCCGATTTCCGTCGGTAGCGCGGGTTTAACCAGTAGGAAGAACAGCCGCATGATGTAGGAGGGTAATCTCTTAAGCAAGTTGCTCTACTCGGTCAAGATTTTACGCATGCTGTTGAGGCATGGTCGACTCAGTACGGTTGAGAGTCCTACCTATCTGAATGATATGTTCTGTTTGTTGCTGCTGCTGGGCTTGTATCAGGCCTAGAATTTCCCTGATATTGTTTTGAGCCTCAGCAGCTTCAAGTCTGACAGTGCTAGAGGAGCTGCCGACCGATGCAGAAACCGAAACCGATGGAAGAACAGAACCCTCCGCCAATGCAGAAACCGAAGTCGATGGTTGAACAGAGCCCTCCGCCTGGTTATGAGACTCTTTGTTGTCGACCGATGTAGAAACCGAAGCCGATGGAAGAACAGAACCCTCCGCCAATGTAGAAACCGAAGCCGATGTATGAATAGAACCCTCCGCCTGGTTATGAGACTCCTTGTTGTCGACCGATGCAGAAACCGAAGCCGATGGAAGAACAGAACCCTCCGCTAATGCAGAAACCGAAGCCGATGGATGAATAGATACTACAAAAAGAAGCCATTACCGACGGAAATTACCGACGGAATTCCATCGGTATTGACCCTTTCCGACGGAACTACGACGGATGAGAAAAAAAATCGGGAAATTAATTGTCGGAAAAATATTACCGACGAAAATATTGATCCGTCGGCAATTAAAATATACCGACGGAAAATTCAGTCGGTATACCGACGGAAATCCGATTTCCGTCGGAAGCTGCCGACGGAAATCCGATTTCCGTCGGAAGCGTCCGACGGAAACTCAGGTTCCGACGGAAACTCGGGTTTAACCAGTAGGAAGAACAGCCTCATGATGCAGGATGGTAATCTCTTGAGCAAGTTGCTCTACTCGGTCAAGATTTTACGTATGTTGTTGAGCCATGGTCGACTCAATGCGGTTGAGAGTCCCACCTATCTGAATGATGTGTTCTGTTTGTTGCTGTTGCTGTGCTTGGATCAGGCCTAGAATTTCCCTGATATTGTATTGAGCCTCAGCAGCTTCAAGTCTGACAGTGCCAGAGGAGTTGCCGACCGATGCAGAAATCGAAACCGATGGAAGAACTGAACCCTCCGCCAATGCAGAAACAGGAGCCGATGGAAGAACAGAACCCTCCGCCAATGCAGAAACCGAAGTCGATGGATGAACATAACCCTCCGCATGGTTATGAGACTCTTTATTGTCGACCGATGCAGAAACCGAAGCCGATGGAAGAACAGAACCATCCGCCAATGCAGAAACCGAAGCCGATGGATGAACTGAACCGTCTGCCTGGTTATGAGACTCCTTGTTGTCGACCGATGCAGAAACCGAAGCCGATGGAAGAACAGAACCCTCTGCCAATGCAGAAACCAAAGCCGATGGATGAATAGATACTACAAAAACAGGTCATTACCGACGGAAATTACCGACGGAATTCCATCGGTATTGACCCTTTCCGACGGAACTACGACGGATGAGAAAAAATCGGGAAATTAATTGTCGGAATAATATTACCGACGAAAATATTGATCCATCGGCAATTAAAATATACCGACGGAAAATTCCGTCGGTATACCGACGGAAATCCGATTTCCGTCGGAAGCTGCCGATGGAAATCCGATTTCCGTCGGAAGCGTCCGATGGAAACTCGGGTTTCCGTCGGCAGTTGCCGATGTAAACTCGGGTTTCCGTCGGAAGCTTCCGACGGAAATCCGATTTTCGTAGGCAGCTTCCGACGGAAATCGGATTTCCGTCGGCCATGTATTGTATGCCGATCGATATATTTCCGATGGGTCCGTGTTTTCTGTCGGTATTCCTTCAGAAATGTAAAAAAAATAACAATGGAGCATATGAATTAGATTAAAAAAATTCAGAACAAAATAAATAACAAAAAAATATCACAATTCCTCATAGCAGCCACCATACATATAGAGCATATGAATTGATCAGAATACAAAGTTTGAAAGCTTTTTACATGATTTTAAATTTCTGAAAGGGTTTATATTACAAGTTCAATGTCTACAAGGTCATTGTCACATTTCAAGAATATTTGACTTCCCAGAACTTCTCCATTCCTCATAGCAGCCACCAAACCATGATAGATGGATCGACAAGTCACTCAAACAAACTTGCATATATGGATTTTGCCAAGGCATCTCTTGTATCAATTGCCTATCAAACACAAAAGAAAAGTATAAATGAGATGCCTATCATAATTCATTCATTAGGCCTTCATGGGCAGAAGACAACAAACCTGAGAAAGGGTAAGTTTCTGTACAATGTTATCATTGCCGACCTTCATCTTGCGTGTTGACAGGGATAACTTAAGTGCAGAGATGGTGCACCCAATAAGCTTAGCAACAGTTTGTGCAGCTGAATTGTATTCGATATTAAGAAATGAAACAAGAGAATTAAATCAATCTTACAATAGAAATTTTAAAGAACAAATTATTAACTAGGACCTAACAAACGATCCAAAAATAACCAAGGTATAGACAAGATTATTGTATCAAACACTGTTATAGCTAATGTATCTCAGATAGGGCCAGTTTGCAAGTTCAGATTACTGTATGAAAGAATACAGGCTAGAACGGAAGAAAGCATACAGTAGTGTAAGTTCAAATAACCTTTTATCTCAAACTAACTTAGAAACTATTTATCCAGATCTATCTGCCTAAAATAATTAGGCCAACCAATCAGCACAGAAATAAAAAGGTTACATGTACAGACTATCCACTGAGCAAGAATGCAACAGGAGAAATGCCCAAATGGCAACTTGGCAAAGCTCATTTGTAGTTTTGAAGGCAGCGCCAATTATGACAAAACTTGTTGTGGTTCACAAATCAATTCTCTGTTATTGATATGCAAAGTCAAAGGGAGAAATTGCACTTAATTCTCATTCATTCATTTGTATCAATAGTAACAGACTAGAATATTGGTGAAAAATAACAAGATTGAAGTTCTTTATTAACATTTAAAAAGTGGCATGATCTACTAATGACAAGCAAAAACACACTTGGACAAATTCAATATAATTCGAGTCTGAATACTATACCTTCATCTGCAACAACGTCAACATGATTTTCATTATCAAACACTGTAAAAGAGATGTTACCAAATCACAACACTGCAGCAAGCATGGCAAATACAGTATCTTGATCTTCTTTGCTGATATGGACAACCTCCATAGCTTTCTGTAACAATCTATGATGTATTAACCAAGAAGTTCTCTTCCTTGGGAATGGCAAAGTGGTGAATTGTGTTGTTAGATGATATACCATAACATGATGAAACATTTCAGCATCATCAACCCCAGCAATAGTATAGCAATTGCTCTGCTTCAAATATTTATACTCATCTGCTTTCCTCAAATTCAGTTTTGCTGGGTAAAACAAAGCTAGTTAACAAGATAATGACAGAACGAAGTAACTACATAAGATCTTTCAATTTGCATGAATAATATAAAGTGTAATATCAACAAGGGCAAAACGGAAAGAATACAAACAAGGTAGGCCATCTATTTATATATAAATTTAAAATAGACTGATATTTACAATTAGGTTATGCAAGAAGCAATTGGTCTCACAAAACAAATAACCATAATTAGTATTCTATATGATTTAGGAATCATCAAAATGTATCATTGGACAGTTAATTATTATGGGAACAAGCCAAGTATTCTATTCAGAGATATAGTATCAATATAGATTCTTTTAGATGTCTCCATAGCATGCAATTACCATCATTGTGCAAAGCTTCTATGGTTATGTTATGGTACCCTTTAAAATAACATGAAATTCTAGAGTGGAATGAAGTAGAATGCAGAGATGTAAACAAAAATCAGTAGCAGCTTAACAACTAAGTTAACTAATCCAAAGTTGAACATTGAAGAGCAATCGAATATGGTTCCAAAAGGCTCAAAGGATCAAATGGAGTAAATAAAGTGAGTGATAAATGAATATGACAACAATGAGTCAATGACTACTTGAATCTCACAATAGTCATATTGGCAATCACTAACATCCTTCATCGCAACTCAAATGAACTAGGAAAATAAGAAATGTACAAAAGGAGCCTCATCCTAGTACCCAAGATGCTCAATCGCATCCCATTTCTTGCTAATTCAGGAATACTAAATTGTTAATACTTCATAATAGAAATATATACCTGAAATGATATACACGTCTCGAAGAAAAACAGCAACTGGAGTAACCTACAAGAGTAAAAATAAATCTAATTAATAACAAACGATTACAAACTTCGATTAATAAATAAATCTAATTAATTGCCCCCGGTAGGGCAAATGGGCCGCGGTCGTGCCAAATGAGCCGTCGGCGTGCCCGTTGGGCCATCGGCGTGCCAAATGTCCCACCGGCGTGCCAAATGATCTGTCGGCGTGCCCGCTGGGCCGCCGCCAAACCCCCTGCCCCACCGGCGTACCCGGACGTGGTGGCTGGGCCGCCAGCTGCAACCGAGGCCGCTGGGCCGCCGGTGTGCAAAATGTGCCGTCGGCAAACCCTTGGGCCACCTCGCTCGCCTGCATCCACGGCGTGGCGGATGGCCCGCCTGCGGCCACCACTGGACACGGCTGCGGCCGCCAGAGACATGCCGACCCGGCTGCGGCGGCTAGCGCCCACGCCGGAGGGAGCTGCGGTCGCCAGAGACATGCCGACCCGGCTGCGGCCGCTAGAGACATGTCGGCGCCGGAGATGAAGAACAAAATACGTACCGGGGAGGAGAGGAGACCGTGCGCGCTAAGATTAATCGTCGAGAGAAAAAGAATCGCGTGGGAAAAAAAGTCGGCATGCCCTAATTTATCTCCGTTTACCGACGGAACGACCGTTCCGTCGGAGGGTTCCGACGGAACGGTGATTCCGTTGGCCAACGCGCGAAAAAGCCCGCCTAGCCCTAAATTTTGGCCGCCAAACCTTGGCTTTACCGACGGAACGGGAGTTCCGTCGGCCTCCTCCGACCTTCGGTAATCGCCGAAATCACCGACGGAATGTCCGTTCCGTTGGGGGGTTCCGACGGAATGCCCGTCCCGTCGGTAAACGCCGAATGCATCGACGGAAGTGGCGTTCCGTCGGGGGTTTCCGACAGAACTCCTGTTCCGTCGGGGGTTTCCGACGGAACTCCTGTTCCGTCGGAAATTTTTGAATTATCAAAACACCTATTTTTTAAATGAAACATTAAATATGCTGACGGAAAATATTCTCCGTCGATAAATACCGACGGAATTATAATTCCGTCGGTAGTTACACCAATTCTCGACGAAAATTAAAAGCCCACATCTAAATGTACTGACGGAAATTTGATTCCGTTGGCAAACACGGACGGAATTTACCGACGGAAAATAATTTCCGTCAGTAAATCTGTCAGTAAATATAGTTTTTCTTGTAGTGAGAACCCTCCGCCTAGTTATGAGACTCCTTGTTGTCGACCGATGTAGAAACCGAAGCCGATGGAAGAACAGAACCCTCCGCCAATGCAGAAACAGAAGCCGATGGAAGAACAGAACCCTCCGCCAATGCAGAAACCGAAGCCGATGGATGAACAGAACCCTCCGCCTAGTTATGAGACTCCTTGTTGTCGACCGATGCAGAAACCGAAGCCGATGGAAGAACAGAACCCTCCGCCAATGCAGAAACCGAAGTCGATGGATGAACAGAACCCTCCGCTTGGTTATGAGACTCCTTGTTGTCGACCGATGCAAAAACCGAAGCCGATGGAAGAACAGAACCTCTGCCAATGCAGAAACCGAAGTCGATGGATGAACAGAACCCTCCTCCGCCTGGTTATGAGACTCCTTGTTGTCGACCGATGCAAAAACCGAAGCCGATGGAAGAACAGAACCCTCCGCCAATGCAGAAACAAGAGCCGATGGAAGAACAGAACCCTCCGCCAATGCAGAAACCGAAGCCGATGGATGAACAGAACCCTCCACCTGGTTATGAGACTCCTTGTTGTCGACCGATGCAGAAATCGAAGCCGATGGAAGAACATAACCCTCCGCCTCGTTATGAAGCTCCTCCGATGGAAGAACAGAATCCTCCGCCTCGTTATGAAGCTCCTTGTCGTTATGAGCCTCCTTGTTTTCGACTGATGCAGAAACCGGAGCGGATGGAAGAACAGAACCCTCCGCCTGGTTGTGAGGCTTCTCGTTGTCGACCGATGAAGAAACCTTAGCCGATGGAGTAGAAACCAGTGCTCCTCCGGCGACCAGTGCTCTTTCGGCGACTAATGCTCCTCCGATAAGTACACTCTCCTGCGCCATTGAGAATAGGGAATAGCTCGTCCGCTTTTGCTGCAATGGTAGGTTAAGGTGTAACATATATATATATATATATATATATATATATATATATATAAATTAAAATTATTAAATTTGATTTAATTAAATTTATTTAGAAGAATAATACTAAAATAATTAATAAGAAAATAATTTTATATAAATATATATAATTTATTATGTTTTTTAGAATTTAAAATGAATTTAGGGATATTTTATGAGAATAAATTGAAAAGAATTTAATATTTTTAATTATTCTAATAAATTTAATAGAATTAAAAAAATATTTTAATTATTCTATTTTAATTATTCTAACATTTGTGTATCAAAGTCTAAGTTTTGATTAGACATCTGCCTCCTCTCGGTCGCCGCCTCTTTCCCCACCAGCCGCTAGGAGTTTCAGCCACCAGCCTTCTTTGTTCTTCCCGCCATCACCAGTTCCTACCCTCCGAGCAGCCTCTGCGGGTAGCTTAGCCGCGGCGACCTTCGCCGCCTGTTCTCCCGCTGTTGCCCACTGTCCTCTTCTCTCGAGCTACCATCCGAACGAGAAGCCATGCTCGGCCCCCCGTCGCTGCCGCCTCCCTCCTACGCACATCAAACGGATGCCTCCCGCGTCACTGTCTAAGAGGGCCGCGATGTCACACGACCCACCGCCGCATGAAGAACAATGCCGCCGTCGTCGTCGCTGCCGCCTCCGCCGCCGAAGCTGTGGCCGGCCTCCCAGTCGACTTCCCACGCCTGTAGCAGCCGGCCGTTGTCCTGTTCTGGAGATGGCGTAGATGTCAGAGTAGTCACAGTCTTTCGAGCTGTCCGAAAACTCTGTCACATCTGCGCCACACGTCAAAATAAATAAATAAATAATCTCATACATTTTTTTCACTATAAAAAAACTCAACACTTTCATGGATGATATCTTATTCCTATTTTATTTTAATTATAATTTCATTTTTATAAAATATAAAAAATCTATTTTTTATAAAATTTTCTAATTTATTAATCTCAAATATATATATATATATAATATTTTAATATTAAAAAAAATGAGGAACAACTCCACGAATCGGTGTTCACGAAGGAGCTGGGAGGGAGCTCCTTCGTGAGTGCCACGTCACAGTGGGAGCTTGGGGTCCTCTTGAGTCAGTTAGGTTCTAGAGAGAGAAGTTAGAACTTCTCTCTAGAACAGCCGGCTCCCTCTCTTCCACGGTGAGGTAAGGTTAAGGATAGGCGTGTTGGAACGGTTCTGCAGGTTAGCTGGCTACGCTGGCTAGAGGTCCATTGGAGGTCTTTGTGATCTACCAGCGTCCCTCCTGTTTCCGGCGAGTCGCCGGAATGATCTGGACGAAGCCCGTTTAGGGAGTGCATCTCCCCCTTCTCGCGGGAAGGTGACGCGAATCACCAGTGCCTAGGGTCGTGCAGAAGACAGGGACAGTGAGGACCTCGTCGGGGTGGAACACCAGAGTGGTGGAGTGTTTGAGCGTGGTTACAGGCGTCACGGTTACAGTTCAGGTTACCATAGAGAAGGAAACAACAAACGGAGAGAGAACTGTTGGATATTTTATGTCGTGAACTAGCATAAATAATTTAGTTATAATTTTAATTATATTCAAGATTAATTAGATGCCAAATTATGTGGATATGGTGTTGTTTGGTTAATTTTAATGGGGTTAGCTATAATGGGCAGGCTTGACCCAATTTTCCTAATATGCAGAGGCCCCTACTCCTAACCCTAATATAAAGTGATCGTTGCCCCATTGAGACGACACAGTTTTTTTTCTTTTGTAATTGACGGGGTGATAGGAGGAGTTACTCTCTGCCGGTGATAGAAGGAATTACTCTCAGCCGCTTAAACTCTCTCATAGGAAATTATGGACTCAATGATGTCTTCCGCTCTAGGTAACTCTAGCACCTAATTACATCTATTGCATTTATCTATCATTTGTCGTATTTGGAATTGGATTCTGATTTGTCATATTAGGTCTTCAAATGGTATCAGAGCCAATCTAATTCTGTTACGACAATGAATTTATTGTTTAAATTAGGTGTTAAAGATTTAGTCCGAATTCTTTTCTGGTTAAAGAGCGAATCTGAAATGAAGGACGAACTTGAATCGTAACTGACCGAGCAATTAATTCTTTTTTTCTCATGGATTTTTTTTGGAATATTGACCGAGTAATGTTTTGGATGACAATTGACCAAAAAAAAACCATTTTCTGTACGTGGCTGATGATCCAAAGATTTATTCATTTGGATTTAAGTTTTAATTAAAAAAAATCTTAAGTTTTTTTTTAAGTTTTGTACGTGGCTGTCATGATCCAAATATTTATTCATTTGGATTTTAAGTTTTTTTAATTTAAGAAAAAAAAAAAATCTTAAGGTTTTAAGTTCTGTACGTGACTATACTTCCCTTTAAAGTTTTTTAATTTTCTGGAGATCAAAATGAAGTATTATTCATTTTCTATTACATGAATTGCCATGAATTGCTTTGGTGCTCTCCAAATTATGATTTAAGTTATTCTTTTTCTTGCGCATATTTTGATTATAATGATATGTCATATTGCTATTATGAAATTTTATGACATATTTCAGAGGTATGCTAATTTTAGACCATTTGGTACTATTTTGGGTATTTTTCATAGTAGTGAGCTCGCCTTCGCGAGACAGATTATGATAAAATACTATTATTGGAAAATTATGACTATTAATGTGGCGTTAGGAATTATTTTGATAATGCACCTACCCTATCGGTTTGTCCTTATTGATATAGTTCCTAATGATTGGTAATTATATTTTAAAGTTTTCAATATCCTCTCGATATTAGCTTTAAGAATATAATTATTTTCTGTGATATGAGAGTTATTTTATGCATTGTAATTCGGGACCCTTCGGCGGGATTGCTTTTGCATGAGATAATTTTATTGTGGTCATAAGCTCTATTTCTTTTGTTAGATATGCTTGATAACAAATCTCCCATTAATGTACAAATTCCAGCTTTGCCTATGAGTATGAACTCTTTACCAAAGTTGAATGGAACTAATTATGAGGACTGGGTTGACTCTGTTAAGTTGTTCCTTGCTATTTCTAACGTTGATGCTGCCCTTACTGAGAATGAGCCTGAAGTTCCCACACCTGACTCTTCCGCTGCTGTTATAACCAAATATGATAAGTGGGCTCATTCTAATAAAGTGTGTCTGATGACTATGAAGTTCACTATGGACAAGACCATCAAAGATAATATTCCTGAGACAAACAGTGCTAAAGAGTTTCTTGTGGCTGTGGGCAAGAAATTTAAGAAATTTGATAAGACAGAAAAAGCCTCCTATCTTTCATTGCTGACAAAAACTAGATATGATGGTGTATCGGGTGTGCGCGAGCATGCCATGAAGCTCACCAATTGGTACAACAAGTTGAAATCCATGAAAGTGGAATTGGGAAGTGATTTTTTGGTCTGGCAAGTATTAGACTCTCTTCCTTCTGAATTTGATGTTCTTAAAACTTCTTATAATGCACAAAAGGAGGAGTGGTCCATTGATGAGCTTGTAGCCATTCTTAGTCAGGAGGAGCAAAATATGAGAAAGGGTAAGGGACAAGTTGTTCAGTTGGTTTCTCATAAGGGTCATGAGAAAAAGAAGAAATATTTTAAAGGGAAGAGTAACAAGCCTCAATTCAAGAAGAAGTGGAGTGATAAATCAGGACCTTCCTCAGTTCATGAAGATGGTGACTCATCTAGTATTAAAAAGAGATTTAATGGCATTTGCAAGTTTTGTGATGTATTCGGGCACAAACAATCTGACTGTTTTAAGTTTAAGAAGTGGTTAGAGATGAAGCAAAAGCAAAACCAAAAGCAAGGTATTCATCATGCTCTAGTGTGCTTTGAATCTAATCTTGTAGATGTACCTTCTCATACTTGGTGGTTAGACTCTGGTACGACAATTCATATTACAAAATCTGTGCAGGAGCTCAAAACCAGGAGAAGACCAAATGAAGGGGAGGTGTCTGTTGTAGTTGGAAATGGAATGCATGTCAAAGTAGAGCACATAGGAGTAGTTGCTTTAAAATTAAGTGGTGGACATGAGTTGATTTTGCAAAAACACTGTTTGTGTACCTTCTATGAGAAGGAATTTAATTTCAGTTTCTGTTTTGGATGATTGTGGTTACTCTTTCCATTTTGGATCTAATAAAGTTATTTTATATTATGAATCTACTATTGTTGGTTATGGCGTCAAGTTGAATGACATGTATATGTTGAATCTTGATCCTCCTTCTATTGAAACACGTCATACCAATGTTAACAATGTTATTGGGCAAAAACGTGAAAAAGTTATTGAGAACTCTTCTATGTTGTGGCATAAGAGATTGGGGCATATATCTCAGAAACGGATGGAGAGATTGATCAAGGAGAATATTCTTCATAGTGTGGACTTCTCAGATTTTGACACTTGTGTTGATTGTGTGAAAGGGAAGCTTGCTGCTGGAGTTAGAAAGAATAGAGTTGTTAGAAGTGATGGGATACTGCAGTTGATTTCTACAGATATCTGTGGGCCAATTACTCCTATTGCTTTGGGAGGATATAGATATTTCATTACTTTTATTGATGATTTTTCAAGATTTGGTTGGATTGATTTGTTGCGTGAAAAATCAGACTCTTTAGATGCTTTTAAGACTTTTAAAGCTGCCGTTGAGTTGAAATTTGGCAGACAGGTTAAGAGTGTTAGATCTGATAGAGGTGGCGAATTTTATGGAAGGTATGATGAAACTGGCAGGAATCCTGGTCCTTTTGCAAGGTTTTTATATGATTGTGGTATTGAGGCACAGTATACTATGCCTGACACTCCACAGCAAAATGGTGTTGCTGAAAGGCGAAATCGTACTCTCATGGAGATGGTTAGATGTATGCTTAGCCATTCAAGTCTTCCTGATTTTCTATAGGGAGAAGCTTTAAAGACTGCAGCTTATATTTTAAATCATGTGCCAAGTAAGTCAGTTCCAAGGACCCCATATGAACTTATGACAGGGAGAAGGTCTACTTTGAAGCATTTTCGTGTCTGGGGCTGTAAGGCAGAAGTCAAGGTCTACAATCCAAAAATAAAGAAGCTTGATCCTAAGACGATTAGTGGGGTTTTTTATAGGATATTGTGTTGGATCTAGGAGTTCTAGATTTTATTGTCCAACTCATACTACTAGAGTTGTTGAATCTGACCGTGCTATCTATTTTGAAAGCGATTTAGAACATGTTGCAACTCAGGAGTCACGTGTAGTTAACTTTAGAGAAGAGTATGTCAATATTCCTGTACCTATTGCTCCTTTGCCTGAATCTATGCCAGTCATTACCACTCATGATGAAGTCACTGATCCCATTGTTGATGCTAATGTTGATATGCATGTTGACTATGATGTTCAGAATCCTGATGTTCAGAATCTTGATGTAATTATGCCTCAATTGAGGCGATCTCAACGTGTTCCCACATCTACTGGGTCTACTAGATTCAAGGATTATGTTGTTTATTTGCAGGAACATGAGTTTACTTGTGTTGGGGATTCTGACCCTATTACTTTCCATGAAGCCATTTCTGATTCTCACAGTTCACAGTGGCTGGTTGCTATGGAAGATGAATTGGCTTCTATGTGAAAGAATGATATTTGGGATTTGGTGGTATTGCCCGAAGGTTGCATATCTGTTGGTTGTAAATGGGTTTTTAAGACCAAACGTGACGCCAAAGGAGAGATAGAGAGGTACAAGGCCAGACTTGTTGCTAAAGGGTATAACTAAAGAGAGGGCATAGATTATAAAGAGACGTTTTCTCCTGTCTCTACTAAAGACTCTTTTCGTGTTGTGATGGCCTTAGTTGCTCATTTTGATTTAGAGCTTCATCAAATGGATGTTAAGACATCATTCTTGAATAGTGATTTATTTGAGGATGTCTATATGGATCAACCTGATGGTTTTGTTGAAAGTGGTAAGGAGCACATGGTTTGCAAATTGAAAAGATCTATTTATGGTTTAAAACAAGCTTCTAGACAGTGGTACTTAAAGTTTGATCATATTATAAGTTCTCTTGGTTTTGAAGAAAATACAGTTGATCAGTGCATTTATCTAAAAAAGAGTGGGAGAAAATTTATTATTCTTGTTCTTTATGTTGATGACATCCTTTTGGCTAGTAATGATGTGAGTTTTCTGAATGAGACTAAACGGATGCTTACGACTCATTTTGATATGAAAGACCTTGGTGATGCATTTTTTGTTTTGGGTATTGAGATTCATCGTGATAGATGTCGTGGTATCCTTGGTTTGTCTCAACAAGGATATATTGATAGAATCCTGAACCGGTTCAATATGCAATCTTGTAAGCACTGTGTTGCACCGATTCAAAAGGGTGAGAAGTTGTCTAATGATCAGTGTCCTCAAACTGAAAGCGAAATGGCAAATATGAAGAAAATTCCATATTCTTCCGCTGTTGGCAGCCTTATGTATGCTCAAGTTTGTACACGTCCTGATATTGCTTTTGTTGTTGGTGTACTTGGGAGATATTTAAGTAAACCTGGTGTGGCACATTGGCAGGTCGTAAAACGTATTTTGAGGTATCTAAAAGGTACCAAAACTTACATGATCACATATAGGAGATCAAATCATCTTGAGGTAACAGGTTATTCTGATTCTGATTATGGTGGTTGCCCAGATGATCATAAGTCCACATCAGGTTATGTATTCATGTTAGCTGGAGGAGCTATTTCTTGGAAGAGTATCAAACAGACTCTTACAGCTACATCAACCATGGAAGCAGAGTATATAGCTTGTTATGAGGCCACACGTCAAGCGATATGGTTGAGAAACTTTATTGCTGAGTTTGATTTTGTGGAGAGTATCTCTAGACCTCTTACTATATATTGTGATAACTCTGCTGTGGTGAGTTTCTCTCATAATAATAAGAGCTCAAAGAGGACAAAACACTTTGAGACAAAGTTTATGTTTGTAAGAGAGAAGATCCAAGAGTTTAAAAACTATTGTCAAGCATATCCCTACAGAGCTAAACGTTGCTAATCCCCTAACAAAAGGCATAACTGTTAAAGCCTTTGTTGACCATGTGACCCGTATGGGTGTAGTGAGGTCTTTTGATATTTTGGATTAGTGGGAGTTTATGTTTATATTTTGTTATGACTTCATACTCGTAATATTTGAGACATTGTTCAAATAAATAGCTATTGTTGCTATTTTTTTTGCCATATGATTATTCTGTACAGGTTTTTATTATTATAATTATTGTTGTGTGTGTGTATATATATACATATATATATTGTGATGGCATATTATGGAGACATTTTGGACCCAGTCTCAATCTTGTTGTTATCATATGACATCTTGGGCAGATGCTTGGGTCATTTGTTGGGAATAACACTTTTGTTCAAATTTGACATGTCATTTTGTTGTGCTTTCTCATTTATCCATATTCCACTTTGTTGTTGGGTCACTGGATACAAGTGTCGTGCGATGCATGATATCATTATTCCTTCGAGTGTGATTTTCTGCATTGTTGGGATGCTTGTAGTTCCATTTTGGACCTTTTCTTTCGTGGTTGTGTTGGCTTATTTTGGCATCTTGTTGTGACCACATATTGTTGATTAATCTGGTATATCATAATGACTTATTTATGCTGTCCAAGTGGGAGAATGTTGGATATTTTATGTCGTGGACTAGCATAAATAATTTAGTTATAATTTTAATTATATTCAAGATTAATTAGATGCCAAATTATGTGGATATGGTGTTGTTTGGTTAATTTTAATGAGCTTAGCTATAATGGGCAGGCTTGGCCCAATTTTCCTAATATGCAGAGGCCCTTACTCCTAACCCTAATATAAAGTGATCATTGCCCCATTGAGACGACACGGTTTTTTTTCTTTTGTAATTGACGGGGTGATAGGAGGAGTTACTCTCTGCCGGTTATAGAAGGAATTACTCTCAGCCGCTTAAACTCCTCATAGGAAATTATGGACTCAATGATGTCTTCCGCTCCAGGTAACTCTAGCACCTAATTACATCTATTGTATTTATCTATCATTTGTCGTATTTGGAATTGGATTCCGATTTGTCATATTAGGTCTTCAAGAACAAGACATTGTTTTATTGGAGGCACACAACAAGAAGTAGACTAACAGTATGAGTGGTTTATCTGCCTGGCAATATGATGAGGACCACAGACCATCCATGACTTGAGCGGAGAAACACAGCGGACTTTCTGGGGTGACAACGCAACAGGAGGAGGAGTCGCAACAGGAGCTTCGTTTTGATTCAAAGCAGTCGGGGACGGCGGGAACGACAGGGGACTACTCCACCTAGGCAGGGAAAGGGACTGGAGGAAGCTAAACGACGGTATTGCATGAGTGTGCCGTCGTCGGAGGCGAGGAGGACGAAGCGACGTGTTTTCTGACCGTTGCCGAGAGAGGCAATGCAGCTGGCCACGGCTTTTCAGTTGACAATCAGTGAAAATAGAGCAGGGAGTGGATTTCGAAGCTGTTAAGTGAAGCAGTGAATCCTTTCTATTCATCCGGATCGGGTTAACGGGTGGAGGATGTGAGAAAAATGAGATCCAAAATCCGAATGACTTATGGAGCTTAGTGGATCCCAGCGGGTTAACGAGGTAAACTGCTAGCCTGTTACAGATCTTCTTCTTCGTCGAATACAAAAATGCATAGGTACCCGTAGGGGTGAGTATTCGGTTAAAGCCGAACTGAATAGACCGAAAATCGAATAAATCGAAATTTTTTAAAAAAATCGAACCAACCGAATTTCTTGATAAAAATCGAGAAAATCGAACCGATAAAATCTCGGTTAATTCGGTTTTTAACCGAATTAACCGAACTTTTAAAATTTTATTCGATTTTAATTAAAAAAACAAGATTTTATTTAATTTAATTATATTTTTAAATAAAAATAATTAAATTAATATTCTTATTCGGTTTATTCGGTTTATCCGAATTACAAAATTGAAAATCGAAAACAAAACCGAATTAACCGAAAACCGAACCGAATTTCGAGAAAAAAATCGAAAACCAAATTAACCGAACCGAATTCCAAAATTCAGTCAGTTCGGTTTCATTAATTTGGTTTTTCCTAATTTTTGCTCACTCCTAGGTGGCAGTCGCTTCCACATCGGGGATGAAAATCCTCCTCTTGGGTATGGTCGGAGACCACCCACACAGTTCTGCGTCACAACAAGAACCCAGGCAAAATTGGCCTAGGCCAGTGCTCCCCGGCTCTGAAACGAATTGAGGCATAGTCGACACTAGGAAAAGGTAAGCAGCCATGTCCAGGGGAGGGGCCACAACCACTGCTGACGTCGGTAATGGGAGCAAAGCTCCAGTTCAACCCCAGCCTGTGGGAGCATCAGGGAATCAGAGACTGCCAGATGATTGGGGGAAGTCATCCGCGACCCAAACAAACGCAGGACAGAACAGGACAACCAGGGAATGGTACTTGTAGGTGGGTGGACCTTTTTACTAGAAACAGAGCACGTTCGGAAGACAACATTAAAACTGATCAAGCAACCGGATGAAGAGGGCGCCACCGTCATCGCTGAGGATAAAGAATCTCTTGAGGAAACGGTAGGCTACTGTTTGGTCGGGATTTCTAATTCTTCGACGTTTTCCTGGCTGGAAGGCAGTTAATAAGCTCACTGCAAGATGGAATACACCACATACAATGCTCTCATACAATTCACTATGGTTGGTTTTTAAGTTCACTGAGAAGGAGAAATGCGACGTAATTCTGAAAGGGGGGCCATACATCGCATAGGGCTGCCGCTCTGTCTCAAAGTGATGCCGCCTTGCTTTACATTCCAGCCGGAAATCCAGAACCATTTACCCTTTTGGATGCAAATCTATGGGTTACCTATAGATTGTTGGTCAACCTTAGGTTTAAGCAAAAAAATGATTAATGAGGGCTTTTCAATTTTGGATGACCGATTTGGTCCCACGGAAATTTTTCACCGGTTGCTAGGATAAATCGGGAAGTGCTCGCGATGGGCGATCCAGAAGCTCAGCGTTTTAGGATTCGTATCCCATTTGGAGAAAAAATTCCTATAAATACGCTTTCATTGGGAAACCTCATGTTTAAGCAAGGTCACTTACCAAATAGGTACCCAACTATTTACGTATCTATTCACTAAGACTAGAGAGAGGGTCAACTTTGCAAGGGAGCTGGTGGAAATAGATGTCACGAAACAATGGCCTGCTAGTATCCCAGTTACACTCCCTGATGAGAAAAAGGTGGAACTCCAATTGAAATTTGTATCTATCCTGAGATTGTGTTCAGGTTGAAGGTGCCTAAGATATAAATTATAAAAAGTTCATGTCACACCCAGAGACATATACTTTCTCGAAAATCGAGCAGCATCTCCCCTGTACGGTGGACAATATGGAGCAAATATACATAATATCTCCACCAATATAGCTCAGCCACAAGCGGCTGACATCACAACAATAAGTAAACACAACTACGCAGTTTATATTTTGGAATAAAGGATAATGGGTGGCTCAGCCACCATAAACATAAAGTGAAACTACAGTCCAAAGAGAACAACAAAGACTCTGATAACGACAAAACCCGATAATGAATAACATGCAACTAAGAGTACTGAAAACCAACAACTAAACTGAATATCGAAAAATAACTCAACTCGACACTGGGGACCGACAACTGGATCCTCTCCTGGCTCCAAGAAATACTTCTACCTGCTATCTGAAACAACAAAAAGGAAAGCAGGGGTGGTGAGTCCGGGCAGACTCTGCGGGTATATGAGTAGACAAATAAGCATGGCATAATAAGGATAAACAGGGTAGAGAACTCAACAGTGTACAGTCCATAAGAATTTATAGAATTTACCTAATCATGCATAACATATGTAAATCGACATGGTATAAAGTCCGAATAACGACTAAATAGGTATAGAACAACTCAATAACAATAATATCAAGATATACATGCATGTCAAACATGTGCAACAATCATAGCTCATATAAATGCATCAAACACAAGCAAATGCATAAAAGAAGTACGTATGCACATGATGCAATGACATGTGTCACCCCTGACGCCAGTCAAGCCGTCAACACATCCCATCTGTGTGACCGAGTGGGTAGGGCTGTGACAACTGTACCACTCCAACAACATATACCACATAAGACGTGGTTGAGTGGACAAGATGCTGGGAGCCTACACTCCAAACCCCAGTACATCGGGGGAGCTACCACAGCTACAATATCCCTAAAAAACAAACAACGGTGAGGGTGAGCCACCAACAGCTCATCCCTCTAAAAACAACTGTGAGGGTGTCACTGTTTGGCATAACAGGACAGGTGCTCGCACTCTAATATCTACCACGACAACAAGTGGTTGAGTGAATCGAGCACAAATATGACTAATGACGACTTAACCAAATGTAAGCCTAACAGTCGTTAGTATGCAACGTGCAAGTATGATGCATGATATACGATGCACAAACAACCGGAGAAACAACGATGCAACAAAGTCCAACAAATACACGATGCATCCATACAATCAACCGGAAATCAAAAACCAACGATTATGCACCTACACTACTAGGTAGGGTATTTCTAATGCCAAATAAACCTATCTGTGTGTTATGGACTTCTAGGTGCTTGCGTACAAGCGGTACTTTATAGAACAGAAAACCAATCGAGGACTGTACTGATACGAATTTGGAATACTCGAAGATCAACGAAGAATAAGTCTCAACGACGATATTTTAAATAATGACAAAGAACAAGGTCAAGCAACCTATCAGACATAATATAGTCATGCTTTTAAGGTAAAGAAAACTACTCGAGTACAAAGGAGAAGTACCCGCCTTTTATTGTAGAACGTATACGAACAGAACCACCCACGATCAACTGTGCGAGGTCAACGTCAAGGTCCTGTATTACGGATATAATTTAGTCATGTATATAATTTATTAAATTAGCTAAAGTAATTACTAACCATATAAGAGTAATCCTACTAATTACCTTTATCGTTTAATATCAAATAAATGATTTAACTCCCAATTAATTTGCATCATCATGATTAGGGCCAAATACTACGACTGCTCCCAAGAGCAACTATAACAACCTAACCAATAATAATAGGGAAATATCACAGAACACTCCACAAATCCTAATATCACTTGTTTCAAATCAGATTTGCTACAAGGAATTGAAAACACCAATTACTTTCCAATTCCCATACAAGAATCCCATAGTATAAAACGGACAAGATGAACTCGACAAAAAGAATTCCCCAACCTTGATGTTCACAGTCAAGAAGTACCAAATCACAAACTAAATACAGATTAAAACCACTAATCAAAAACTCCCTCACATTACAACCAAATCCCCACAGCTACGCCCATGAGCCAAGGGGAAAAACAATCTGCACATAACCTCCAACTCGTAACTCATCCATAACAGGTATCAAAATTATCCAACTTAAACAGAAACAAAACTATAGCATCCCTGAAACATGTTCTTACCCCACATATACTAAATCAATCTAAAGCAACCAATTCTTACCTTGCGCGACTAGGGTTTGCGGCAACAGAGGGATCGCTCGCAGCAACGAGGAATCACATTGACTTGCTGGGCGCGGACGGGTAGGAAGGAGAAGAAGAACGAGAGGGAGAAAGGAGGCCTCAGCAATAGGAGTAGCGGTCGACGTCGATGATCGGCACAGGAAGAGAAGGGATGGCGCCGCTGGCTCTATCTCGCGGCCGGAGAAGAGGGAAGTCGACCCGTGTGTGTGCGGTGGTGCTCTGCTCGTGCGCGCCGGAGAAGAAGAAGAGGAACAGGGAGGAGAAGGGTAGGAGCGGCGGCAGTGGCTTTCGCGAGGGAGAGGAACCGCTCGTGCGGTTTGGCTTGCAACGTCGGGAGGAAAAAGAAACGGCATCGGGGAGGAAATAGCATGTGTGGGAGGAGACTTAGGGCTTTAATTAGTTTTGGATATTTTATAAACTAACCCTCATAATTTCTCTAATCTAAATCAGGCCCTTTATATTTCAAATTTTCCATTTGAACCCCTAAATTTTCGGTATTTAACAGTTCAATAAGGTGATCTAGAGCCTCAAAGTAGAGTCCTCAAGCATGATTCGAAAAAAACTTCAGATAGTTAATATTATGTAGTATATCTCTTCAACGATTGCCTCTTCAAAAGATAAATAAGTGTTGTATACGAAGATTCAAGGATTGGGCATTAGGGACTTGAGTGAAGTGAGAATATTTGACAGTAATTTTGATTAAATTGGGAAGTGTTGTTGGATATCATGATTTCATGTGAATGGAAAGGGAGGTGGTGGTACTTTAGTACCACAATGGAACTTTCTAGTGAGTAGAAAGTGAGGTGGAGAATAAAGAGACTCCCTTGTGAGTAGGGCTTTAGTCACACATTGGGAGTTTTAAGGTAAATGGTTGGTTTATATTGTTTCACAAGCATGTTAGTTGTGAACAAATGCTAGGGCAGAGACTCTCTCTCACGCGTGGGTGCGCAGGAGGGGGTGCAAATCTAGGGCCCGGATTTGTATTGAACTCGTGTGCGTACACGACCTGTGCGCGTCGAATGTCCGACCGGTCATGAACCAACGTTTTGCCAAATTGACTTTTGCTCAAATGTAATTGATGCATTCGGGTAAATGGCAGTAAATGAAAATTACAGAAAAATTCTCCTCCGCTCCACCTCGTTCCCGACCTCTTTGATAGAGTTCGGGTACATCCTCAGTTCACCACGAGCAACGAGTGCTTCGTTGTACCCGTGGTCCGCTGTTGTATCCTGAGAAACAGAAGTTCATCTGAGCCTCGAAGCACCACCGGAGGAGGACAAATCTGTTTCAAGGAAACTGCGCTGCGCAGGCCTCAACAAATTTCCGGTCGGTTGGGAGACGCCCGACCACCACTCGGGAAATGCAGGTCGGGAGACGTCGGACCACTACTCGGGAAATCCAGGTCGGGAGACGCCCGACCACTGCTCGGGAGAGCGGCTACGCCCGACTACTGCTCGGGAGCTCGGCTACGCCCGACTACCGCTCGGGAGCTCGACTACGTCCGACCACCTCTCGGAAGCTCGGAAAAGCAGCTCGGGTCACTCAACAGATAAATTGAAGTTATTTGAGTAATTTCAATTTAGTGTAACTCCTCCGGAAAAATGAGCAATTCCCCCAACAAGTGTTTGGGTTGATTTTATAGTAATTGAATCCAATTCGGGTTCAATCTAGTGTTAGGTTTTCCAATTAACAGTTGTATGAGGTGGAGATTGATTTGAGTTTGCTTTGGGTCCAAATCGAACTCAATTTGAACTCAATTTGGATGCTTTGGCTGAGCCAATGGCGAATCAAGGCGAATCAGTTCAGTTTAGTTAGGTCAAAAACATATGATTTATTCAATCCCTAAAATCTCATTCCATTTTCTGCGTACAACATCACCTTCCCCGTTATCAGTCCCCACCTCCTCTCAGGGATATCCACACCACACTTTGAATCTTGCCACGGTCATCCATCAGAATCATACAACCTCACCTACTTGTCATCACCTATGTGATGTGCCTCATTTACACTCTACAATAGTGTGGCCTTCACCTGTCACCATGCAACACCCACTTAATTAACTAACGGCTGGAGTTTAAACTCCTCTCTCCCAATTAATTAGCTGTCAATTCTGACCTCTCAAAACTCCTCTCTCCCATTTGAGCAGTAGTCACGCTAACCTCTCACTTCTTGTATATGTGGAGCGACACCTTGTGAGAATTTAAATTATGCTCTGTACTAAATAAACATGATAACTGAATGAGGAAAAAGGGTTATCTTCAGCCATTGATATTTGAAGAACGCCTTGTAGGCTTGTACACACTTTAATGTTGCTTAATTCTTTAGAGTCTTCTAAACACTTCAAACCTCTTCTATAGATGGTGTTATTAGTTTTTGAAGGGGTGTGTGTTTAGGGGCCCCAAAGTGCATTATTTATAGGGGACTCATTACCATTATTGAGTCAATCATTAAGATTGTGACAAGATAATCATGCACTCAATAAAAGATATGATATGCATATTAAGGTAAGATTTTGATTAATTATTCATATTTAAATCTAACAATTATATGATTACTTAATTAAGATAAAAGATTGTACATAATTAAAATCATAACAAATATGTGTTAATAAGGTAAATTTGTAATAAGATAAAATCTTTTCAACATTCTCCCATTTGGCCCACGTTATCTCATCATTCACTAAATGAGTGAACAAGGTACATGAATCATGGTGATAGGTCATGGATGTAACAATTCTGGAAATTGTGAAGCATGTTAAATAATGTGTCTCTTGATATATTATTTTTATTTAATACTTTACTAAGAAAATTAAGTGTCCTTGTTGAAATCGTAGCAAGAGAAATATTATTTTAATTTGCAAGCATGCTATTCAACCCCTCCCCTCTAGCTATCCAATTCACATGGGACCAACAAAATCTTGTTGACATAATCACCAATTGTCTTTACCATAAGTAGAGTTTAGTTAAGGGAGTGCTTGGGATGTGCTTGGTGACTAGGATTTTGAGTGTAGCTATGTATGATCCCATAGAGACCTTTGTACATCTCACAAAGCATCTTATGATACCTTGATTTTTATTTTTTTTGTTGAGGCACTTAGACCTTGTGAGTTGCTAGGGAGATACTTTTAATTCAAGATGCTTGTTATGATTCATCACTACGGACTAACATGCCATCAAATTATACGAAGCATCGATTTGACCAATTATAGGGAAAGCTTATGTACAATCCACATATATAGCACATTGAGAATGATTGAAACTTCCTAATAAAATAAATTTTAAATGTTTTTGAAAACTCTAGGAAGGTAGCTTTCATTTGCAACATTTAGATGATAGAAAGTTGAAGAATTTACTAAAGTTTTTTTTTCTAAGTTTTCAACTTTGTGCCAAATTTGCAAAATAGAAGTTATTTTCATAAGAACCTATTTTTTCGAGTATTAATACAACTTTGTGTCAAGTGTATTATTACAAATATGTTTATCATTAAAGTTAAATGAATTTCAAGTATGTTCATAAATTTTCATGAATTTTAGACATTATTGTATTAATGAATTTCGGCTATTGAAGATATTAGACATCATTAAACTGAGTATCATCAAATCGATTAATTGGTATTATTAGTCGTTTGACACATTATTGAAATACGACAGGATTCCAATTTTAGTTTTTTTTTAATTTACAAGGGATATCTAGGTTTACGCCCGACTAATCTACTTGGCTGACCGGCCTTGTCCCACGACCTTTAACGAGAGTCTCCACCGGTCAACGAGGGTAAATCATGGGATGGAGACGCGTGGTGACTTCACCACTGATGATATCGACATTCGATGGCCCAACTACGCAGCATCCTGTGGTGATTTCTTCCGTCAGCATATTGCGGGCTCTGCCAGGGAGGAATCGAACCCGGGAAGAGGGATCACTTAAGTGAGTCATTGCCAACGTGTCATGCCCGTGGGGGCTTTAACTGTTAGGGTAAATTTTTTATACTGATCGACCCCACCGCCGAAACAGTCCCATAGTCAGAAAACCCCCTAAGGGACTTTTTGGAGGCACAGTATCACTGGTTGATAAGAGCCTACTGTCAAGACAATACCTCAGTCAACAGGCTCCTTAAAGGAGACTTTATTAGTTACTAAGATGACTCGAATCCAAAATCTCAGATAACATATATCTCCATACTTACGATAAGTCATTTTGACAGAATTTCAATTTTAGTTGAAATCATTTTTAGTTGTTTTTCTTCAAACTCTAGAAGCTCTCCATTTTGTTTAACATACATGAGAAAGTTCTACTCATTTATGAATCAAAGAGTCATGATTCTTTATTGTCGGTGCAATTTGAGAAATATTTTTTTGCATTTAGGCGGAGAGTGAAATTTTAATGGGGAGATTACATTTAGGGGATGCAAGACTCAAGATTGAACTTGTGCTTGTTTTGGTACCCATGCTTGGTTGACTTTGGTATCCAAGAGGCAAAGTGTGCCCTCACACCAACCTTCTTCATCTGCCAAATACTCATTTGGCCTCCCTTGCTTAGGGTGGTAGTGACGTGTACTTTCATGACCTTTATGGCATCTAGAGCAATGGTATTTTTATGTTAACCAGATAGTAAATAAATTAAATTTGGGGTGACCGATTCGGTCCCACGGAAGTTTCTCACTAGTCACTAGGGTAAATCGGGAAGTACTCGCGGTGGGCGGTCTAGAAGCCTAGCGTCCCAAGGTCCGCGCCCCATTTGGAGGAAAAATTCCTGCAAAATGCGCCGCAACTAGAGATCGAACCGAGGATTTATGGGATAACGACTAGTCGTCTTACTGCTGCACCATAGCCCTGGGGGCTAGAGCAATGGTATTTTTGATATATATGTAGAAGGGGGAGATGAGATGATTAAGTTAGATATTGATATTGAATCTTTGTTGATGTAGTCTGATCGGGTTGTTGTTTTGGTGTTTGACACGGATTTAAGTTTGATTCAAGTTTGGTTGAATTCAGATTAAGTCCAGGTGGATCGGGAGATCGCACGCTGGCATGTGAAAAGTCCTAGCTTGGAGGGCTAGGTGTGAAAAGTCCTAACTTGGAGGGTTAGGTGGAAAAAGTCCTAACTTGGAGTGTTAGGTGTGAAAAGTCCTAACTTGGAGGGTTAGGTGGAAAAAGTCCTGGCTTGGAGAGCCAGGTCCTAGCTTGGAGGGCTAGGTTGATGAAATCCCGGCTTGGAGGGCCAGGTCCTAGCTTGAAGGGCTAGGTTGAAGTCCCAGTGAGTGAAACTGGGCATGGAGTCTTGGTCCGGTGGACTGAGTACGAGTCAGAGAAGGCTGGGAGCCCGTTCTCTTGACTTGGAGTGGATTGAGCCTTGCCTGGATCGGTCTGGTGACCGATCAGGGAAGTTGGCACGGTGCTCCTTCATGGATCGGTCTGGTGACCGATCCCGTGATAATTGATCGGTCTGGTGACCGATCAGGGAGCATACAGAGACTTTGGGTGTATTCTGTTCGGCTCCTGATCGGTCTGGTGACTAATCAGGGAGAGAACAAAAGACTCTCTGTTTGGCTCCTGATCGGTCTGGTGACCGATCAGGGAGAGAACAGAGAGTTTTGGGTTGGCTTCTGTTCGACTCCTGATCGGTCTGGTGACCGATATGGACCACTGTTCAGATCATTCTGGTGAACGATCATTTGACGCGAGCTTCTCACTATAACCGATCAGGCTGCTTCCTGATCGGTCTGGGACCATCTTGATCGGTCTGGTGACCGATCAGGGCACAGCCTGATAGGTCTGGTGACCGATCAGGTGTATGCAGGTTGTAGCAAGCAGACTGCTGGATAGGTCTGGTGACCGATCAGGCTGCTTAGCCTGATCAGTCTGGGGACCGATCAGGAGCTGAACTTTAATTCAAATACACTGTCAGAAGTTTCTGATCACGTCTGTTTTCTTTGCCAATTCTCTGCTACTTTGCCGATACTCTGCTACTTTGCCGATATTATTTGATATGCATTGCTAAGCTTCTATTGGAGTGTGCAGGTAATAGCAGGTGATTCAAACACTCAAGGAGGGTCAATGGGAGGCTTTCCGTTGAGCAGGTTTGGCAGTTTTCCTTCGCAGGTTGCAACGGACGCTGGCGACGACTGGAAGCTGACCTGGGGCTCGACTGGGGCTCAGCTGAGGAGGGTTCAGTGAGTCCAGAGGAGGCCAGGGGTAGCTGGGTTGTCTCAGAGGAGCAGCTGGGAGCTGCAGAGGAGCGTTTCTGACCTGGCGTCGGGCAGCTGAGTTAAGTGTTGGCTGGCGATGAAGAGATAGTGGGTTCTCGGTTCGCAGCAACACTTGACCATCGTTTGGCAATCATCCTGCATCTTGAAGCTTCTGCAAAATTGAGCATCCTTTGAAGCTTCTGATACTTGAGCACTTGGAAGAAGAAACAAGGAGCTTGGCGAGTCCATCAGTAAGAAGACACGAAGAGCAGGTAGTTCTTGCGTGAGATCTGTGCTGGGTGGAGCTCGGTGAGGAGTTCACTTGTGTTCTTGCTTTTCTAAGTGCTCTGTAAGATCATTTCTTGTGTTTCATTGTGCTTAATACTTTATTCTTGATTGAAACGCTGTGGAGAGGTCACTCCACCGAGAAGGAGGTTGCATTCTATCCGCATTTTCTGAGGCTTGATCTGCCGACGATCAAGGGATCGCCCACCTCACGGGCACGCCAAGGAGTAGGGGCAATGTCACGCCCCCAGAGGCTCATGCTTACTCGAAAATCGGGCAACATCTCCCCTGTACGGCGGATAATATAGGGCAAATATACATATACTCTCATCATAAAAGATGGCTCAGCCATCATAACAGAAAATAAACATCACCACGCAGTTTATATTAACATAAAAGATATCTGGTGGCTCAGCCACCTTAAACAATAAAGAACATCACAACCAACGAGAACTCAAATGTCTCTGATAACGACAAAACAAAATGATAACAAATACGAGGCGACTATACCAAGTACTGAAAACAAAACAACTATACCAAATATGGAAACACAACTCAACTCTGGGGACTGGCGACTGGATCCTCTCCTGGCTCCAAGAAATACGACTACCTGCTATCTGAAACAACAAAGAAGAAAGCAGGGGTGGTGAGTCCGGGCGTACTCTGCGGGTATATGAGTAGACAAATAAGCATGGCATAATAAGGATAACAGAGTAGAGAAAATCAACAGTGTACAGTCCATAAGAATTATAGAATTTACCTAATCATGCATACCAATATAATACGACATGGTATAAAATCGAATAATAACTAAACAGGTGTAAAACGATGCAATAACAATAAAGCCAAGATATACATGCATGTCAATCATGTGCAACAACCATAGCTCATATAAATGCAACAATCACAAGAAAATGCATAAAGGAAATACGTATGCACATGATGCAATGACATGTGTCACCCCTGACGCCAATCAAGCCGTCAACACATCACATCTGTGTGACCGAGTGGGTAGGGCTGTGACAACTGTACCACTCCAACAATAAATACCACAGAAGGTGTGGTTGAGTGGACAGGATGCTGGGGAGTTCACACTCCAGACCCCGATACATCGGGGGAGCTATCAACAGCTACAATATCCCTCAAAAACAAACAACGGTGAGGGTGAGCCACCAACGGCTCATCCCTCTAAAACAACGGTGAGGGTGTCACTGTTTGGCACAACAGGACAGATGCTCGCACTCTAATAACTACCACGATAACAAGTGGTTGAGTGAATCGAGCAACAAATATGACTAACGACGGCTTAACCAAATGTAAGCCCAACAGTCGTTAGTATGCAACGTGCAAGTATGGTGCATGCTATACGATGCACGAACAACCGGAGAAACAACGATGCAACAAGATCCAACGAGTAAAACATGCATCGATACAACCAACCAGAAATCGAAAACCAACGATTATGCACCTACACTACTAGGTAGGGTATTTCTAATGCCAAATAAACCTATCTGTGTTTAATGGACTTCTAAGTACTCGCGTACAAGCGGTATTTTACAGAACAGAAAACCAATCGAGGACTGTACAGATACGAATTTGGGAACACTCGAAGATCAACGAAGAATAAGTCTTAACGGCGATGTTTTAAATAACGACAAAGAACAAGGTCAAGCAACCTATCAGACATAATATAGTTATGCTTTTAAGGTAAAGAAAACTACTCGAGTACAAAGGAGAAGTACCCGCATTATAATTGTAGAAGTCCGTAAACGAGAGTCTTCCATGATCAACTGAACGAGTCCAAGGTCAAGGTCCTGTATCAAGGACATAAATTTAGCTATTTATATAAGTAATTAAAATAACTAATTAATTACAACGTGTGCAACCGGTCAATGTCCTGTAATAAAAGATACAAATTTAGCTATTTTTATTACATGATATTTTAGCTAAATGAGCCTTCCTAATTAGTTAGGATCATCATAATTATACCATTTTATTTCATTAATCGTAACCATAATCAAATCCTTAACTCGAAATTATTCCCAAGTTATCAAGATGCGATTCACATTAAACCTAACCCAAACTTAATCCGAGTGATCGACTCAATACCTATATATATATATATATATATATATATACTCAACAGGGATATATTTATACACACACAGCCCCCTTTTTTTCCTTTTCATCCACGCCACCACAGAAGGTATTGATCTAAATTCTCAAACCTCAACCTTTCAAAAGTATATTGGCTATGCCAATCAAAGAAACAACAAGCTCGACACCATTGATCCAAACACCATCCAAACAAACCCAACCCACGGCAACAACAAATTCCCTGCACTAACAGGGAAAAATCAAACCCAACTGTGCTTGTGATCAAGCACACTTCAAGAACAAAATTTGGCAAAATTGAAATCTGACCACATTAAAGGCTTACCTAATTTCGGCCGGCGAAATCAATTGGGGGCGGCGAGGTCAAATAGTGGCCTGCCGTTCTCCGGTGGTGGACAAGGGAAGAAGATCGCCGTCGCGTGCTCGCACCAGGACAACAGCGCGATCAAGACGACGGCTGCCTAGGGTTTCCGCGAGACAAGAAGATTGCGGCGGCAAGCGGCTGCGGCGTCGGAACAAGCGAAAGAGAAGTGGAAGAAGAAGAATGAGAGGAAGAAAGGAGGTCTCAGCAGTAGGGGTGGCGGTCGGCGTCGCTGGTCGCGGCGTGTGTGGGCTGCGGCGACAAGGTCGGCGGCGTCGGGCGAAAACCGGAAGGAGTCGGGGAAGAAACTGAATTCGGGGGAAAAGGCTTTTAGGGCTTTATATAATTGTTTTGGCATTTTGCACAAAAGGCCCTCCAAGATTCGCTATTCACAACTAGGTCCCTAAATTTTGAAATTTACCTTTTCAACCCTTTAAAAATCCGGTATTTAACAGGCAAGTTATCCCCGAACCTTGTAAATTCTCCTTGTTAGCGTTTCGTGCTTGTGCTTAGTTTAGAGTTTAGGTTCTATATTTCTATTTTTGTATTGCTTCCACTGTGCTACTAACCCTAAGTGCAGAATCTTCTTAAGTGAAAGTGATTTTGGTGTCTGGCTATATTCACCCCCCTCTCTAGCCATTCAAGTTCCAACAAATTTACTATCTCATTTCCAACCACTGTCATGTTATCGTTTTCATGATGCTATTATATGCTTATATTAAACCAAACTTAAATATGTTGACAAATATTAAAAAATAAAAGATTGTTGGTACAATAAGCCTCAAAATATGTGGCCAACATAGTATTTTGATGTTTGGATATTGTTTAAATTAGACAATTCTAGTAAATTCATGAATATGTCAAGTGCGTAGATGTAGGAAAATTTGACATCAATTGCAGATTACATAATTGGAAGACTACGTTGGCAAATAAAGGTCAAATACTCCACGAGATGAAGTCTTGGGGATGTTAAGGGGGCGTTTGGTTTACTTGTTTTTCATTTTCATTTTCCGCAGAAAATATGATTTTCTAAAAAATATGTTTGGTTTGTATTTTCCAGACTTGTTTTCCAGAAAAAGATATAACGTTTTATGAAAACTAGAGAATGAAATAAAATCATTCTCCAGAAAATGAGAAAATATGATTTTCTAGAAAATGAAAATGAAAAATGGAGCAAACCAAATGCTCCCTAAGTGTTTGGTTTGTTTCGTTTTCTATTTTCATTTTTCAGAAAATGATATATCTTTTTATAGAAAATAGTATAGAAAATGTAAATCAAATATATTTTCTAAAAATCATATTTTCTCAGAAAATAAAAATAGAAAATGAGGATGGAAAATGAAAATCAAAAAAAGATTTTGGTTGGGTTACTGAGATAAAAGTGAATATTTTAGGTAAATAACAAAAAAAAAGATTTTGTTTTTTTTATGTCAGGCAGGTTGGTTGGGTTATCCGGGTTTGGGTTTGGCTTTTCGGATTGAGTTTGAGTCGGGTTCAAGTTGAGATTTGTTTTTTAGTTATTGATCTTCAATTCGACCCGAATCCACCTGAATTTATACCCCTATGTGAAATCAACCGCTGGTCAAGCTGACCAAGTTAACCAAGCTTGATTGATTAAGTTCGAGTTGGATTTCAATGTTTGATAAATGTGTTAGTTGTTCGAATAAGACATCAAGTAGGTCAAGGTTGGCTGGATACTTGATAACCAATCAATATGTTAGTTGGTTGAGCAAAAAGTTTAGGTTAAGGTTTATCAGATATTTGACGGTGAAGAAGAGTCAAGTAAATCAAGATTGATTGGACAATTGATGGTCAGAAGTCTAATAGAGAAGTTGGCACGATGAAAGTCTTATTGGATCAATAGTTGACCAGATACTTAGTTATGAGGAAAATTTAAACAAGGCGTGAAGTCCAAATAGATCATAAAAAAGCAAATACTTGACACATAGATGAAGTCCTGACAATTAATTGTTGAACTCTAATTCAGGTATTCACTCTTAACCCCTCAACTACAAAACTCTCTTCAAGTCTACAATGTATCAATCAATTATTAGAAGCTATTAATCGACTAATACATTGATTTCAATTATTCTAATGGTTAAAATATACCTCTACTTTACTACCCTTTTCCCCAAGTATCTCATGCCAAATGAATTTTTTATTCTCTGGACTTTTGTGTCTAGAGCTTTCTCATCTCCTAATCTTTATCTACCCTTGCATCACGATATGTTCGAGTTTCCTCCTTTTGTAAAGAATCTAGCCATCAGTCTTTTTGGACTTTTCATATGTTGCATCCAGTCTTTTAGACCTATATGGATTTCTTCTTGCTAAGAATTCGACCCTTGATCTTCTTGAACTTTCCTTGTATTACATCCAATCTCAAAACTTACGAGGACTTTTCTTGCATACTCGTAATATAAGTGAGATCTAACTTATTAATTTTAACTTAAATACTCATCAAACATCAAAACTTCTTGTTATGATTGTGCCAACATAATTGGCTAACCAATTGGCCGGTAGGTTTTATGCAACCAATTGTTGTAACAAAATTTTTAGAAATAAATATATTCATCCAACAAGATTAGCAACGACTATATGGATCTCTACTTGTCATTATTGAGCTCCTGGGGCTATGGTGCAGCGGTAAGGTGACTAGTCGCTAACTTAAGTATCCTTGGTTCGATCCCCAGCAGGAATTTTTCCTCCAAATAGAGCGCGAACCCTAGGACGCTGGGCTTCTAGACCGCCCACCGCAAGCGCTTCCCGATTTACCTGGTGACTGGTAGAAAACTTCCGTGGAGTCGGAGCGATCACCCCAGATTTAATTTATCTGCTACCTGATTAACATTATTTTTTCTACTTGTCATTATTGAAGTAGTCAACTAGTCATGAAATAATTGACAATGAACCATTCATCCAACAACCTTCAGCAATGGGAGATCCATTGGTTGTGTAGTTGAGTGATAACTATATTGTTGGTGTTATCACCTTTATAATTTTGATGGTTTAATTTGAATAATAGGTTTAAGGGATTTTGATCAAGAATGACCAAATAACTTAATCATGGTTGATCAAGTTAATTGAAGAGTCCAAGCATATTAAGAGCGGCTAGCAACTTGGAAGTGAGTGAGAAGTTCAAGTTAAGTTAGATACTTGGCAAGTTGATGGAAAAATCTAGTGGGACTAGGCAGTAAAAGTCTTAATGGGACTAGGCAATGGAAGTCCGGGTTGGATTTAAGTCTAAAGTAGATTAGTTTGTAGCTAAATATTTGGTAAAGAGAGAAGACGTGGTGGAAGTAAGTGAACCTAGTAGGTTAGGTAAACCAAATATTAGGTTTTTTATATTTTATTTGTTGTTTGCTTGTTTATTTTGTAGAAGACAAGGGTTGGATGAAGGCTCAGGTGGGATTCGTTGGAAACTGGTCCGAGTCATCGGACTCATGATCCGGTCACCTGAAGGTAGTTTGGTCAACCAAAAGTGGGCATGATCGAGTTCACGTGAGTCAGTCTTTGAATAAGTTATGATTGAGCTACGAGTCACTGAAGAGTGTTCTAGTCATTTGGAGGGTCAAAACATTGCTCAAATAGGATTGAGCTTGCAACTGAGTCAGCAGAAGTCTTGTAGATCGAAGGAGTGCTAGTCGATTCCTATAAAAGACGAGCCGAGGCGTCTTCCAACGATAACCATAATCAAATACCCATATGTTCTACTGCTCAAAAAGTGCTCAAGTTTGGTTAACATAATTTGGGAGACACCAAGAGGAGTATCGTTGGACTCATACTGAATGCATACCTTGGATGCATTAATTCTAGGGGTTAGGAGCCAATTAAATTTTGAATTTTTTAAATCTTTTTGTTTATTTATTATCCTGTCATGTTTTTAACATCTTCATTAAATCAATGTTAAAGAAGAACGAAGGAAGAAAATCAATTATGTTATTCATCTATCTCTAACATTAAATCAATGTTATATATATATATATATATATATATATATATATATATATATATATATATATATATATATATATATATATATATATATATATATATATATATATATATATATATAATATATATATATATATATATATATATATATATATATATAGAGGTAGGTAGGTCATCATAATTGTTATTGATCTTGAAGACAAACTCGATATTCAATTAAACCATCCTTCAACTAATTTAATATGAACTAAACCAATTTGATTAAAAAAACATCCATAATTAAATTGTAATTCATTTTTATTTTGATTTCTAAATAGTCTTTTTTAAATTTTCTATTTATAATAAAAAAAATATTTTACTTTTAAAAACCAATTTTATATGAAAATTATTTTTTTAAAAAATAAAAATGATAACACAATTTTAATAATAGGGTATTTTATTAAACTATTGTTAGAATGATATTTTGTATTTTTTTAGATTATTTATTTTTCCAACTAATTCTAAGGGTAAATTTTCCTAAACTCCCCACTTACCAAGTCAACTTTGCATGCAATCCCTACCCAAACATTTCTTTGCATACAGTCCCTGATGTGATGTTTGGTGAGTATTATTTGAAGAAAATTAAGTATAAAAGTTAGAAAACTGAGTATGGCAGTTTGCATCCACCACATCAATAACCCTGTACTCAATTTTCACTCTTTTATACTCAAATTTCACTCTTTTATACTCAGTTTTCACTGATGTATATTCAATCTTTACCCTTTTATACTCAGTTTCATTAGGGAGCAAAAACAAACAAAAACTTGTGTGGGGAGTGAATGCAAAGTTTGACTCCCCATTAGGGATTTAAAGCAACTTTACCGTAATTCTAAAGAATAGGTAGATCATTTTTTATTAAAAACATTTTTTTTTTGTGATACTTTTGTGGTTGCTCTGTTATTCTTTCATAATTACAAATAGTTTTTCTTTAAAGTAGCTAATAAGTGATTTTTTAAAATATAAAATCATAATGCATGAGAAATTATGTTTGGATTAAAAAACAAAGAATAATGAGTAAAAGTGATAGATTTCCAAAAAAAAATTACAAAATCAAAAATACTTAAAACATAAGAGAGCATAAAAATTAGAAACATGAATTCAATCTGTTACCATCAATTTTATGTTTTGTAGTTCCAACAAAATGTTAATAATTAGTTTACAAAATTTTATTAAAAATAAAGACTGCAATTGAAAATGCTACCAATTTGTCCTTGATTCTTCGATTTTACTACTCCTTTATTTCCTGCGATGCAAAATTAATAAGAATAATAATAATTAAATCTTCACACAATACATTTTAACAATATCATACCAAACTAAGTATTTGATTAAATAACGACATAAAAATTACAAGTTAATATATGTTCTAGAGGAAGATAATTATAAACCTAATTTTAAAGATTTTTTTATATTTTTTTGTCAAGAATATCAGCCAAAGATGTTCAAAAGGCAAAGAATTTTAGAGAAGCCCATGAAGAACACGAAAATTTAGATACTAAGGCTGCGTTTGGTATGCTTATTTTTTATTTTTATTTTTCACAGAAAATGTGATTCGGAAAACATGTTTGATTTATATTTTTCAGACTTATTTTTCAAAAAAAAAAAATAAAGTTATTTTTTAAAAAAATGAGAAAAATACAAGAGTGTTTGGTTTGCTTCATTTTCTTTTTTTTTTTGAAAAATAAATTTATTTCATTCACTAATTTTTTAAAAAATACTATATCTTTTTCTGAAAAAAGATTTTGGAAAATACAAACTAAATACGTTTTTTGAAAAATTATATTTTTTGTGAAAAATGAAAAATAAATGTACCAAACACTTTTCTATACTTTTTTAGAAAATGAAAATAGAAAATGGAGCAAATCTAACGCTACTAAAATCATTTATTTTGATTATAAAAAAAAAGTAAGATGAGATAATTAATAAAGTAAAAGAAAGGGAAAGATTTAATATAGGAATAGAATCCCATCTAAATTTTCTATTTACATTTAATAAATTTAATCTAAAAACTTTAAATTTTAGGAGACGTTTGATTTGAGATATAAAAATAAAAAAGAGATAAATTTGATAGTAGACTAGAATGGAAAATAGATTTAGCCATTTCAATGCTGCTTGGTTTATAACTTTGGATTGGGTATGATTGTCAATATTGTTGTTTGGTTTAGAAATACAAATACAACAAATATCATATGCTGCTAAAAGAACATTTAGACACATAGATATTCAAATGAACATGATGAAGCTAACAATCATTCTTAACAATGTATAAAGCAAGATTACAACCCAAAGAGAGAACGGTAACCTAAAGCTTAGGAGAAACAAAAGAAAACAGTATATAAACAGCGAATAAATAGTGGTCAACACAATCCTAAATAAATTCGAGATTCTTCATTCCATCCTAATCTATAAACACATAAGAAATCATTAGGAATCTCCTACAAATCGATCGATATCTAACCGACTACAAATTACTCTTATAGAAAAATCTCAAAAAGAACTATAATGCATAGACGTGGGAAGACGAGAACTTTGCAACTAATTAAGAGAGCGATTCAATCGGCTCGATACCTGAGGCGGCGGCACCGATCGGAATCGCCTTTGCTCTGGGATGACATTGGTGTGATCGCGGGCGATAAGAGGTGAAAGAGAGGAGAGATATGAGAACTAAATCTTACGACTATATTTTTTTTGTTTTTTTTTGGTCGTGTAAGCTTTGCCCGTGGTCTAAAAAAATGGGGAATGCTTGTGGCCTAAAAAATTGGAAATGAATTCTAAACCCGCCATTTTCAGTGGGTTTTTGTTGATTCTAAATTATTTAGAAATGATTCTAAAATTGTGATTCCAAAATCTATTAAACAAATATTTTATATATTTTATTATTTCATTTCCTAATTTCCAAACTCCTAAGCCAAATGCCATCTTAATTATTTTACCAAAAAAACAAATGACTTAGATAATTCACACAACTGAGAAGTCGACATAAAGTAGAAATCCAATTAAACGTTAATGCGAAAAAGAAAATAAAAAATCAAAAGGTAAAAAAAGAAGATTCCGTGTCATTTTTTTTTAATTTCCATTAGAGTTTTATCCAAACCAAATAAAAAATTTTGGTTTAGTTTCAAATCAAATTAATTATTTCAATTATAGTTTGGTTTGACGTTGATTTTTTCAAATAGAAAAAAAATTATTTGGTTTTGATTTAACCTATGAAATTGATAAAGTAAACCATACTCACTCCTAAATTTGTGTAGGCCCCTAAAAGTACGGATGACAACGGGTGTGATATTATAGAATCAGTTCATATTTTGTCACCACAGCCGCCCTATACAAGTGAAATAATTTTATTTTATTTTTTAAAAAAGGTAGGTCACATGATTGAAACAAAATGCAAATATAATTAATGTCGGCACTTAAAATAAATATACAATAATTTAAAGAAATAAAGTACTATCGCTGTGCGAGAATTTGATAAGTAAAATTAGTAAAGTAACCTAATAAAATGAATATAACAAGATGAGCATGAAGCAGCACTCAGCAGTATAACAAAACACACAATCCAATAATTAAAAATTGCATGATTTTTTAATTTTATCAAGAAGGTGAGTTTCATTAACACCATATATCCTATGAAATAATAATATAAAACCAAAAAAAAAAATAGTGATTTGGTACCTTGCAATTTGATTTGGGAAGAGGATCGGAAGATCATAAGCATCCGTACAACCCTTGAAGCAAATAGTGCAGATGTGATAAAAGGGCAATAAATCCTAAGGCAATAGGTCCGTAGTTTCTCCAATAATTTTCCTTACTAATCGGTGCACCCAGGCACAAGCCCGTAAGTGCTGATAAGAGCGACACAATGAGAGTTTTTAGCAAGGGGTAGTTACGTGAATGTGAACCTGAGGTAATAGAAATAATAAAAAAGAATTAATGTATTATTATTTTTTAAAACTATTTCTAATAACCAATTAAATCTGAAAATAAAGTCTAAATAACGATAAATTAGAATTAAATAAAATAATTCATTAAATCTGATCGAATTGATTGAAATAATATACACGTGCATGGTCCTTAATTTCTTAGGTTACAGAAATTAACAAACCTAAAAAACAGTATATATATCAGAATTAATTAAATTCATTAACTAATTCAAATAAAACATGACTATTCATGTATATGTGTCGTATTAAATTTGATTTCAAATGTATAATTATGTTGTTAATTTTATTTGAAAAAACTTTTATCTTACAAGTAGTTAAAAATAAATTAACTTGAAATTACTATTATCTATTACAAACAAAATATATACATTAATGATCAATTGCTGAGAGGAGATCATAAATTTCATATATATTTTTAAATAATATAATATTAATAATGATAAGTGGACAAAAATTAATTATAAATGACTTAAAATTGTACGATAAATATTAATTTAACTATGTAGCTTAAAATTTTAAAACAAATAGATTTCATATTAAAAGTGTGAATGAAGAGAAAAAGATAGAGAAATAGCTAGAACCTAAAATTAATTGTAGTTGTGGATATATCTTACTCTTTTTCAGAGTTTCCGATGGTTGTGGTGGCTGATTTTGATTTTTGACAATTTGCTCGAGTAATACTTCATGATTGTGCACCTTGATCGATATCACTTGCATGCCCAGAGTTATTTGTTTTAGAGTCGCATTGCCTGCAGTTTCATCATTAACCATTGTTGGCCCTGGTTGTTGGCATCTTCCTGTCATAATTGGTTATAGAGTTCTTTTTCACAGAGATATATTGATGGAATATAGGCGTTCGAACTCAAAGCAAGAGATGAGAAATAAGAATAGCGAGCTAGAGAAAAACGATTAGTTAGAATATATATATATACTAGATGGTGAAGGAAAGAATAATTAACAATGAGATGAGGATTCAGGGAAGTAGGTCTAGGGTTATGAGTTTAATCAATATAAAGCGATAATTTTTTTTTTTTTGAGATAAAACATTATCATCAAAGCAATTAAAAATTATATTGTTTGAAAATTTCTATTAACTATTTCTAAAATAAGATATCACTGAGAAAAGATCATATATTTTGTAAATTATAATCTATAAATATTAAATAATAGTAAATATCAAAATTTTAAAATAGTTAAATACCATTCAAATAAATGTGAAGTATTAAATATAAATTTAAAATTATAATTTTTAAAAAAAAATAAATAGGCTTCCTCTCAAAAAATAATAAGAGAGACAGAGAGAAATATAACTCAATTGAAGATTAATTTGTAAGAGCATTGAGAAGGTTGTGGGGCATAGTCATAGAGTGTATTTTGAAGATCGATTTATAAGAGTAAATTGGAAAAGAAGCTAGTTAGTCACTACAATTTTAAATGTACCACATTAAAATTAATTTTATTTTATACAATTTTATTTAGAAAGTAAAATAAGAAATTAAATATTTTTTCATATAAAATTTTTTATTCTCATTTGAAATTTTTTATGGTTAATTAATTATAATTAAAGTATTTCTTAAAGTTAAAAAATGTGCTTAATGCTAAAAGAAAATATGTTCATAACATAATCAAATTATCCCATTTTTTCACATGTCATGCCGCTTTGAAAATTAAAAAAAATAATAATCATTCAAAACTTAAAGATAAGCTTAAGATTGAATTAACATTTTACTTGCATATTTTAATGAGTCATATCAATTTTAGATAAACTGTTGGTAAATTGAATAATAAATAAATCAAATATTCACATATTGAACAAAAGAGATTAATATAATAAAAAAAATTATGAAAAACATACGATAGAGTAAATTGAATAAATCTAATATCAAATGAATTAAGATCAATATGATTAAGATGTTAATTAAAATCAAAGTAAAGATCTATAAAACAAAAAGTGACTAGTTATCCAAATAATTATCAATGATTATCTATAGTCTATCGGATAATTATCAAAAAGTGAGTAGTTATCCAAATAATTATCGATGACCATACATCCCCTATCCAATAATTATCAAAAAATGTCTAGTTATCCAAATAATGCATCATCATCTAGATAATGACTATCCAATTTGAATAATGGTACTTATTGAGATAATGTGTCATTGCCATATAGATAATGGTTTTTATTTTTCTTAATATGAGACATTTTCCACAACTTTAATAAAAATATATTGATTAAATCATAAATTATTTTATAAACTTTAAAATAATTTACATTCTCCTACTTAGTTTATATATTAATTTATAACAATGAATATTCAACAACACATTGTTCATCATGATAGGTATTCTTATATTGAATATTATCTTTTAAAAAAATATCATAATATTTTTGGATCAAAGGAGGCTAGAGGAGCGTGAATAAACTGTTTTTTTTTTCGAATGCATGCTTACTCATCTCTTAAAATTACTTATGCAATGGAAAAAAAACAAATAGCAAAGGAAAAAAAATAAAAAAATTCAAGACGCTGAATTTAATGTTGTCTCGTAGCTCGCCAATGGTCGAGCCAGAAATTGTAGCATGTCCGGTCTAAAAATGAACTTCAAATAGATCTCCGGGCTAAAAGCCCTTTCTTTTGATTTGGAAATTTAAAATCAATGGGATGAATGGGTAAAATTAACAACAGCAGCTGGGCCCTCGGGCTACAACTCTAGTAAGCTCATGTCTGTTAGGACACATAGAGAGCTAGAGGAGGAGGATAACTTCGATTGTTTTTTCGATGATGATTTGTAGTCGATACTCGAAGCAATGATATGATCTTCACAATGCTAATATCTTTGATTTTATTTGTTATCCATCTCCTTGAGATGACTAATCTAAGGATCTATTTCTCACTCGTAGATATACTATGAAAATATTCTTTTTGGAAACGGAGAAGCCTCATACAAGCACAAGCACAAGCACGAGAATACACAAAGAAGAGAGGAAGCAAATACAAATACAAATCGAAAATGTTTTTACAATACTTAAATCTTGCTTAGTTTGTTTTCTTCTTGCTTGAAAAATGCCTTTCGATGCCTGAAAAGTTGAGCAACACTTGCCTCCAAGAATTCAATAATTGGCTCAAAACATTGCCTTTTGAAATATCCATGAACACCCTTTTCTAGGGTTCTTCTATGCCTCCCAATCGATTAGGCGATTGCCACGAAGGATCTGCTCATTCAAAATTGTAGAATAACTTTTTTCAAATATCTAATCGATTGGTAAGTCATACCAATTAATTTGATAGCTTTTAATCGATTGTCCTAATCAATTCAACAACTTTTTGTTCATGTGAGAAAGATTTCTAATTGATTGCTCAATCGATTATTAATCTTTTTGTTCTCTCATGAAATATAGCCCAATCAATTAGCCTAATCGATTGGAGAAAACTGAAATGATTGCCCCATTGATTTTGACTCTTCTTCTCTCTCATGAAAAATCTCTTCATTGATTATTCAATCAATTAAAAAGGGTTGAATCAATTAGGCCAATCGATTCAAGACCATTATGTGCTCATGCAAATTTTGACTCCCAATCGATTAGGATGGTTTGGAGTTAATCGATTACGCTAATCGATTAGCGTAGGTCCAATCGATTATTATAATCGATTGTCTAACCCTTACTTGCTTGATCTGAATCTAAGATTCGCTTGCCCATTATCCGGCCATCTATGACCTATTGAGACTTTCCGTTGTCTAGCATCCTATCAACCTTAACCTGCTAGGGCTTGCTCATTGATGGTATTCGTAAGTATACGAAAACGTCATCAAGTAATATAAAAGATTATCGTATCGTCAGGTACTGATGAGGCAAGCACTAGTGAATTCGCATGGCGAATTATCTAGACTAAGTAAAAGTGTAAGTGTTTACAAACTATAGAGAGCTAGAGCTAGAAAGACAGAGAGAGAGGAAAACTAGAGAGTTATGTGAAGGAGACTAGTGTGGGAAAAAGGTCTAAAGATTTTGGATACATTGTGATAGTTATTGATGTCACATGGACAGTTAACACCTTGGTCTCTATGTTCATGCTTCATAGGAAGTCTAACTAAATACCGATGTAACATCGTCATTGTCATATTGGAGTATCTTCCGATGAGTATTGATCAGTGTCATTAGATAGATGGAATAACTTAAAATGTCCGGTTAAAAGATTACCCTTGTTACAATGAGTTTCCCGGTCATACATTCTAAGTTACACAAGTTATCTTCTAACATGGAATTAGGAAAAATCCATTAAGCACTAATTAAGTCCTTCCATATATGAAAGTAGCCTCCATTTCAAGCTAACACTTAAGATTGATTACTCTTGTCACGTAGGGCTCCCTGGACATACAATCTTGAGCATTTCTCCTAGATGGAGATCATTCTATACATCCATTTAATCAAACACTACATTTAAACATACATCCAAAAGAACTAAGTACACAATCTTCACATAGACAGTCAATCAAATAAGAACTAAGCATAAACATATCATATATAGACACAAGATACAAGCATATCCATAGGGTTCATCAAATACACATCACAACTACTCTCTAAGTCCTAGAACATGAAAAATCTACTCCATAAACAAAGGAGAAGAAACCAAAGACAACAAAGTCAACATTCAACAACCCAAGGAAGAGAAGGGAAAAAATGCTTAGCCGAATGAAACATAGAGTCTTCGGAATCAATCCTTCACCAAGAGAAAGATAGATGATGATGGAGAAGCCTTTGGATCATCGAAAATTCGCCGGAGGTGATTTATGCCCCAAAGGTGGAATTTCCAAAGGGAGAAACTTTCTCTCCCAGAAAAGGGGAGGAGTTCCCCTTTTATAGTAGGGGACATGCCTCCTTCTCCCCAAGTGGCACGGTTGTGCAAATCTGCACGGCTGGCCCATGGGGCAGCGAAGTGGTATGGCACGCCCAGGCTGTGTGGGCTTCTGACGGGGCCGTGTTGGCTTCTGGGAGGAGGTCGCACAGTCGTGTGGATTTGCACGACCCGTCCGTGTGCTCCTCGGCCTGAGCTAGCATGATCGGGCCCTTTGGCACGACCATACTGTTGGATTGAGAGAAACGATAGAGGGGGGGGGGTGAATATCGTAAAACGTTCGGATTTATAGTTAGAGAAATTACGCAGCGGAAGTAATAAACACAAACACGCAAACACAAGAGTTTTTACTTGGTTCGGAGTCGCGGTCGGCTCCTACTCCAAGGCCCACGGTCGTTGACCGTTTACTGTGGGCAATACTATAATTGCGCAAAACAGTTTACAAAAAGTATTACAAAATTAGTGCAGTAAACTTAAAAATAACTCTTCTTTACCGACGTCCGGTGTAGATCATATTTTTGGAGCAATGGAACGTCGTCGACGCTTGTATCTTGAGTCGGGAGGTTTCCGGAGCCGAGCACGGGAGCAGAAGAGCGTGAATGCGTTAGAGAACTTGATTGTTTGAAGCCTTGGGGTCGAGGGCCTTTTTATAGCCCTTGGGGGCGCCCGGAACGTTGAGGGCACCCCCCACATGTCAGCTGATCCGAGTTCCTCTCGGTCAGCGTTGATCCCTTAAAACTCGGGATCAGGCTTTGACGGGGGCGCCCGGGACGCTGGGGGCGCCCGGGTTGACCGGGTCGACTCTTATCCGTTGGCTTCGCTGGCTTCTGCTTCGTTAGCTTAACCTGGGGGTGCCCGGACCATCCGGGACGCCCGGGAACAGGGGGGGGGGGGGCGCCCGGGAGCACGGGGGCGCCCCGCCCATAAGCTGCCGAAGCACTCCTTTTGCTTCATCTGTTTTGTATTCACCTTGGGGGCGCCCGGGACACTCTGGGCGCCCTACTCAGCTGCTGCCTCACTCTTTTGAGGCTCTCTGAGCTGTAGACACTCGTTCCTTCGGTCCTGCATTCAGGGTTAGTCCAAAACAACATCAAGCAATAATATGTTAGTTTTATACAGCCTTAGCTGTCTTGGTTCTGACTTTGGGTCTCCAAAATGGAGCCCTAGGTCGAAACGACGCCTACTGTTCCCTCAACGGGGAACGCGTCCTCACCTACTCCTCTCGGGAGAATTTACCTGATGCCAACCGGCTCCTCCGGTTGGACTTTTGCCCGGCAGTCCTTCGCCAGGTGCCTAGCTGTCCTTCGCAAGGTCTTCAATACCAAGCTGTCCTTCGCCTGGTGCCAAGCAGTCCTTCGCTAGGTCTTTGTACTCTGGCATTCCTTCGCCAGGTGCCTAGCAGTCCTTCGCTAGGATTTTGTATCCTGGCATTCCTTCACCAGGTGCCTAGCAGTCCTTCGCTAGGGCTTTGTATCCTGGCATTCCTTCGCCAGGTGCCTAGCAGTCCTTCGCTAGGGTTTTTCCTGCACACTTGAGAAACATGTTAAATAAACATTATACCTTAACTTTTGAACCCTTTTGCCATTATCAAAACACAGGTTCGACTTGGGTGCTTTCTGCATCAACAATCTCCCCCTTTTTGATTTATGGCAACCCTGGTTCAAAAAGTTAAGTTAATCAGAACATATAAAGTGAAATTTTGTTTCCTCCCCCTGGAAGGAATCTCCCCCTAGATTTTTCAAAAGTTCGTGGGGTTTTGAAAATATATTCTAAGTCTAAAGATGGATTTAATTTTACTTAGAATAGTTTTCAACAGAAACTTTGTATTTTCCAAAATAATTTTCGTTGTGCACTTTGAAAAATTTATACTTGTAGGAAAATTTAAGTTTAAATACTTAGACAAATTTGAAAATTTAAGTTTAAGTATTAAGAAGGATTTTGAAGACTTAAGTTTGAGTACTAAAAAATTTTGAAGCCTTAAGTTTAAAGTACTTAGTAAAATTTAGTTTTAATTACTTAGAAAAATTTTTGAAAAACTTTAGTTTTAAGTACTTAGGGAAGTTTGATACTTTGAACACTTAAGAGGGATTTTGAAAACTTAAGTTTGAGTACTAAGGAAAAATTTTAAAGCCTTAAGTTTAAAGTACTCAAAAAAAGTTTTGAAAACATTAAGTTTAAAGTGTTAAGAAAGTTTTTGAAAATATCTATCGAAAGGTTTTGAAAACTTTTAAATACTTAGAAAAACTTAGTACTTTTGAAATTAAGTACTTTTTGAATAAAGGATAGAGTTTGAAATTTTGGATACAGAGACAAAATTTTGGATATAGAGACAAAATTTAGAGACAAAATTTTAACCTCTTAAACTCTCTTCTTTTCTATCTCTCCCCCTTTGCCATATATCAAAAACAAATAAATATAGCAGAAATAGGATAATTAAATTGCATAAAAGAAAATAATAACTTGCATAATTTGCTGTACTGAACCAATTCAGGATTTGAACTTAAACCAAATCAGTTTTAATTTTCTCTTTTAGGGTCATGTCTAACCCAATTAGCTACTTACTAACTGTAATAAACAGTAGTTTTCACAAGGGTTAGTCAAGTTAAGTGTTCTGTTCAAGTTAGATTTTCTAAACTTGACACTTAACTTGATTACTGTGTAAGTTGTATTTAGTGCCCCAATTACTGCAGATGCACTGACTTAAAGCATCTTGAATTAAGGCAAAGACCTAAGCATCTCAAACCATTCTAGGTTATCAATCAAAAGTACCCTAAGGTGCTTGTGAGATGCTGGCTTCTAAATCTATAGGTGCATGCAGTTCTAGGGTTAGGGCCTATGCTAAGTCCATTTACGAAAAAACCCTAGTTTTGAAGGGGGTAATTTTTAAAATAAAACTAAGTCGAAAAAAAATTTATTTTTAAAACTTTTCAAAACTAAGTAAAAGCATTTAAAACAAAACTATTTTAAAAACTGATTTTGAAATGAGTAAAGTAGTAAGAGAACCAAAAGTAGACTAAACCTATTCTACCAAGCATAATCCTAACTGCTGATCAATTAGTTAAAAAATAGGTACTCATTTCCATAAGTCAACTGGTCAACAGAGAGAATCAGAACAGTCATACACGTCAAACATGAGTCAACCCTACTGAGTAGGGGCAGTCAGATAGTTACTAGTACAATTCTAATCAAATCTAGGATGAGGGACCGGGATGATCAGAAGAGCCCGGCTGCCAGGATCTAAATAGTGCCATCATCTCGTGATACTGTGCATCTCTGGCCTCCCTCTCAGCTCTAAGTGCACTCATATACTCAGTGTAATAGTCCAGATTTGTCTCCATATCTTCGGCATGATTTGCCTCCACTTCCTCTCGGAGGCTCTGAACCTGTGTCTCCAGCCGAGCTACTCTCTCGTAGAGTGTGGGGGGAGTGGGCTCGTCTATGTGTGCTCGAGCCTCTGCTGCCAAATCTGTGACATCGACTTCAACCTCCTCGTCTGAGTCGATCTGAGCTCCGGCTTATTGTTGTCTCCAAGTCAAAACCCCGGTGGCCGATACCTCTATACCAGCTAAAGAGAAGTTCCTAAACCCTATCTCATCAAAGTCAGTCATCGCAGTCATCTCACCAACAGTGATGTTGCGACCGTGATGGTGAAGAATGGAAGTGATGATGTGGCAATAGGGGGTGCGCACTCGTCCTTGAGTGGTAACACTGGACGCATGCAGAATAGTATGAAACATGTGTAGTCCAATGTCAATGTCAAGATGATGGATCAGGGCATACAAAAGAAAGGTATGAAAAGGTCGCATGGTCGCGACATCCCTAGTGGATAGTGGTAAAATGCATCGGACCAGAACTCTGTACAAGGCGTAATCCTGGACCTGAAGGTCAACGGACTGAAATCGTCGTGGAGAGTGTCTAGAGTAATGTGAGAGTAGGGAGCATCAAATGGAGGTTCCTTAAGTGGATAGCAACAAAAGGTGGACTGGGAGGGTCGTAGTCCAAGAAATCGATTTAGTAAGGTAGGGGTGATCGACAAGGGTATCCCTTGAACAGTAGTGACAAACATGAGATCGTTCTGTCTAACTATGTTATTATAGAATTCTGCACATAAAGATGTGTTAATTGTATGAGTGCAGAATACTAGATTGTCTAATTGATAGAAGTTTATTACATTCATGGCTAAAGGACAAGATTGGGTAAAGAAGTGTCTATTTAGATAGCTAGTTTTGATAGGCTTATAGGTTGTTCGAGCAAACTTATTACAGAGTTCTAGAGTTGGGAACCTAGGGTCGGGACTCGGTTTGGTACCGGGGCTCGCTTGGTTTGCTCGGCGTTTTCTAAGTTAAGAAACATGCACTTATAAGAAAGGAATTAAGAAAATAATTCTAAATGCATAAAAGAAATCATACCGGCGAGGCATGGTTGAGATTGAGGAAGCACAAGTGTCACTTGATCTCCTTGGAAGGAAGGAAGTGAGGAAGGAGGATGGTTTTTGGTGTGGGAAGAAGAGGGGGTTTGGGTGCCCTTTTATAGGCAGTTCATTGGGTGCGCCCGGGAGCTCCTGGGCGCCCGGGACAGTAGTCTACTGCCTTTGGCAGTGACTAAAGCTGGTTGGGGGCGCCCGCAATGGCCCGGGCGCCCCGGTCAGGCTGAACTTTGCAGCTTTTGCTGCTTTGACTGGTATGGGGGCGCCCGCATGGTTCCGGGTGCCCCGGTCAAGGGGTAAATGCAGCTTTTTGCCTTGAGAGAAAAGAAAGTCATGGGGGGGGCGCCCGAGGAGTCACAGGCGCCCGGATTATGTAGGAAGTGATAACTTTTGTTGTTTTGTGATCATTTGACCATGGTTTAATAGGTTTGACCATGGTTTGATGTGATTTGACTGTTTTGACTATGGTTTGACTGCTTTGACCATGGTTTGACTACGTTGACCATAGTTTGACCATGTTGACCATGGTTTGATTGCTTTGACCACGATTTGACTACGTTCTGAACTACAGGATTAAATCACAATATAGGTTTTAAAGGAATTTCAATTGAGTTTAATTTTACTGTCTCACCCAATCTAGGGTTTTTCAATCACGTTAACCTTATAGGTTTTGTGAGACAGGTTTTGACAAAAGAATTTTTAAGAAAAACATGATTCATTTTGAAAAACTTAATTAATTTTGAAAACAATTGAATTTATTTTGAAAAGAATGTTTAAATCTACAAGTAATTGAAAATTGGTGTTAGATTTGAATTTGACAAAGAATAATTTGAATTTGAATTTCAAAAATTGGCTTCCAGGTCTTGGCGAGGCACTAGGCCTTCTTTGGCCGTAGCCTTATTGGATCATCAACCCTTTTCTTGACAAAGCCTTTTAATGAAATTTCATTTTCAAAATTATTTTCTGAAAAATTCTGGTCTAACTAGTTTGGGTTTTGGATCGGTAGCTTCGGTTAGTTTCACCAGTCTAAAGAGACCAAGTAATGAATACTTGACCTTATTAGAATTGGTTTCCCTAACGTACTATCATCTCACTGCCACCCAATACTATGTTGTTCAAATTTCAGTTAAGTTGGTTCAGTCCTTAAACTAACCATTTCTAAGTCTAAGCATGGTAAATTGCAGGAATTAAATAAACAAGCAAATTGCAATCAAGAATTGAATTTTATCTAACAATAAATATTGTTTTTAATTTGGCTCCCCCTGGACTAAAGTCACGATAATGGTTCGGCAAGATGTGAATCTTGTCCTTGGGGATCCAATACTGATTTGATCCAGTTTGTTTGTTCAGGTATAGTTTAGGTACCCATGCCTGAACTTTATTTCTGGACTGATTCAGTACAGCAAAGTAGGATCTTTGTCTAGATTTGGTTCTATAGCCTAGTCCGGATCGATTTAGAACTGATTTCTATTTTCCAAGAATCATGTCAAGACCCTTGGAACCAGAAGTGAATCGTTCTAAGGCAGCTCTAAGATCCTTAACTTGAGTTTTCAGGGAGTTCTCTTTCTCAAGTTTTTCAACTTGAGTAGAGGTTCCTTCTTGAACTTTCTCAGTTAAGGGTCTAGAGTCAGCTCCCTCTTTCAGGAGTTTTACTTCCTGTCGGAGGGATTCGACTCGGAGTTTAGCTTTCCCCAAATCTTGAGAAAGATAAGAAATTAATTCATTTAGTTGACTTCTAGTAAAACCACTTACCTTGATTTCGCCGTCCTATGAAAATGTCAGTCTGCCGTCGTCTTGTTCTGATTCTGACTCGGTCTCGACTTATTCTGAGGCGGTTAGTGCGAGTAGGTTCGACTGTGGGACCTCTTCTTCTTCGGAGGAGGAGGACTCATCCCACATTGCTTGAAGTGCCTTCTTCTTCCTTGTCTTCTTTGTTTCCTTTAGGTTAGGGCATTCGGTCTTGTAGTGACCCTTCTTCTTGCACTCGTAGCAGGTCACGTTGGGCTTGTTCTTCTCATTTGAGGGTTCAGCTGGTTCATCCTTTCTTCGGTTGGCTTTCCTTCTGTTGGTTTGGTTCTTTAATTCTTTGTAGTAGTTCCGGGCCAGTCGGACCAGCTTAGGTTGATCTCCTTCTTCATCTTCTGAGTCTGAGTCTGAGTCAGACTCGGGTGCAGGTTGAGGCTTCTTCTTGGTTGTCCTTCCAGTTTTACCTGCAATAAAGGCAATGCCTTTCTCGGCCAGGGTGCAGTTAGTCTGCTCATGTAATTCTAATTCAGAGAACAATTCATCTAATTTAATTTTTGAAAGGTCCCTTGAAACCATGTATGCATCTACCATAGATGCCCATAAGGTGTTTCTTGGGAAAGCATTTAAAGCGTACCTTATTAGGTCACGGTTTCTACCTTGTGACCGATTGTATGTAGTCCGTTCATTAGTTCCTGAATTCGAGCGTGAAGCTGAGCTGTTGTTTCGTTGTCGGTCATTTTGATCGTATACAGCTTGTTCAGGAGGAGATCTCTTTTGCTGATCCGAGTGTCTGAAGTTCCTTCGTGCAGCTCGATCAGTTTCCCCCACAGCTCCTTGGCACTGTTGAATGGACCCACCCGGTTCAGCTCCTCTTTTGTTAAGCCGCATTGGAGGGTCTGGGTCGCCTTTGTATCAGCTTCAATTTTCCGTTTCAGAGTGGTGTCCCACTCTGTGTAGGTTTGAGGTACTCCTTCAGTATTTTTTGGAATCTCCAGTCCGGACTGGATGATTATCCACATGTCCACTTGAGTTTTCAGGTGGACCTCCATTCTGCTCTTCCAGTAGGAGAAGTCCTCCCCACTGAAGAGAGGTGGTCTTGCAGTGCTGAAGCCTTCTTGCATGGCCATTTATCTGAAACTAAGAAAAGAGAGAGATATCCTAAGACTTGGTCTTGGATTAGTAGTGCGGGATAAAGAACGAAATATTTGTCGAAGGGTGTTGCACCAACCTCGACTAATGAAAAAAAATTTCAAAAATTTTTTGTAAAAATCTGAAAAATTCTCAAATTGGTGGTTGCACCAAATTTGAGCTTCTCTGCTCTGATACCACTTGTTGGATCGAGAGAAACGATAGAGGGGGGGGGTGAATATCGTAAAACGTTCGGATTTATAGTTAGAGAAATTACGCAGCGGAAGTAATAAACACAAACACGCAAACACAAGAGTTTTTACTTGGTTCGGAGTCGCAGTCGGCTCCTACTCCAAGGCCCACGGTCGTTGACCGTTTACTGCGGGCAATACTATAATCGCGTAAAACAGTTTACAAAAAGTATTACAAAATTAGTGCAGTAAACTTAAAAATAACTCTTCTTTACCGACGTCCGGTGTAGATCGTATTTTCGGAGCAGTGGAACGTCGTCGGCGCTTGTATCTCGAGTCGAGAGGTTTCTGGAGCAGAGCGCGAGAGCAGAAGAGCGTGAATGCGTTGGAGAACTTGATTGTTTGAAGCCTTAGGGTCGAGGGCCTTTTTATAGCCCCTGGGGGCGCCCGGAACGTCGGGGGCGCCCCCCCACTAGTCAGCTGATCCGAGTTCCTCTCGGTCAACGCTGATCCAAGTTCCTCTCGGTCAGCGCTGATCTCTTAAAACTCGGGATCAGGCTTTGACGGGGGCGCCCGGGACGCTGGGGACGCCCGGGTTGACCGGGTCGACTCTTATCCGTTGGCTTCGCTGGCTTCTGCTTCGTTAGCTTAACCTGGGGGCGCTCGGACCATCCGGGGCGCCCGGGAACAGGGGGGGCGCCCGGGAGCACGGGGGCGCCCTGCCCATAAGCTGCCGAAGCACTCCTTTTGCTTCATCTGTTTTGTATTCACCTTGGGGGCGCCCGGGACACTCCGGGCGCCCTACTCAGCTGCTGCCTCACTCCTTTGAGGCTCTCTGAGCTGCAGATACTCGTTCCTTCGGTCCTGCATCCAGGGTTAGTCCAAAACAACATCAAGCAATAATATGTTAGTTTTATACAGCCTTAGCTGTCTTGGTTCTGACTTTGGGTCTCCAAAATGGAGTCCTAGGTCGAACCGACGCCTACTGTTTCCTCAACGGGGAACACGTCCTCACCTACTCCTCTCGGGAGAATTTACCTGATGCTAACTGGCTCCTCCGGTTGGACTTTTGCCCGGCAGTCCTTCGCCAGGTGCCTAGCTGTCCTTCGCAAGGTCTTCAGTACCAAGATGTCCTTTGCCTGGTGCCTAGCAGTCCTTCGCTAGGTCTTTGTACCCTGGCATTCCTTCGCCAGGTGCCTAGCAGTCCTTCGCTAGGGTTTTGTATCCTGGCATTCCTTCGCCAGGTGCCTAGCAGTCCTTCGCTAGGGCTTTGTATCCTGGCATTCCTTCGCCAGGTGCCTAGCAGTCCTTCGCTAGGGCTTTTCCTGCACACTTGAGAAACATGTTAGATAAACATTATACCTTAACTTTTGAACCATTTTGCCATTATCAAAACACAGGTTCGACTTGGGTGCTTTTTGCACCAACACATACCGTGTGGGTGGATGTGGGAGCCCACACAGCCGTGCCAAATGGCACGACATGGTTCTGTGGCTTACGGCATAGTCACACGGCCATGTAGAGTGATATAGCCCAACTCTGCTTCTTGCTGTGTTACTATACCGCATGTGCAGGGCAAAGTTATCAATAATAAAAATATCAAATCCATAGGGACCGTTGATTAAACACTAGTCGAATCTACAATGTAAATTATCTAGACTATCGATTTGTGTTTTTGAAGTCTTACAAACTAAGAGAGGTAAAGAGAGTGAGAAAGCAAGTTGATCTTGGGGGAAGGATTCTATGAGTCAAATCTAGGATTCAGTTGCACTACAATGTTAGTTGATGTTTTGGATTGTTCATCTACTAATCTCCATGTTTATTCACCTGTAGGGATCTTAACGAAATACCTAAATGAACCCCACGAAGGTGCATTGGAGTGTTTTCCCCATTGACATCCAAAATCATTAAGTAAAAGAGGTAACGTAGAGAGTTTGTTTGTTAAAGGTACCAATTGTCATTTGAGGGTTGCCCAGGTGTACTTCTCAACGTTACACAGATCATTTCCTAACACGGGATTGAGAGAAACTCATTAAGTACAATTAGACAATCCCTTGTAGAGGTTTAGCCTCCATTTCAAGGGAACACACAAGATGTCCAGTTGTAAGGGAGCTATGACGGCTCCCCCGGGTATACTATCTCGAGAATTCTCCCTACGTGGTGACTAACCTCATACATCTACACGTATTCACCACTTGTAGGGAATTGTTCTCCATTTCAAGGTGAGGCACTAGATGCCCGGTTGTTAAGGGTACCTTCCTGTCACAAGGGCCCTCCGGGTGTACTATCTAAAGTCCCTCCTCTACATGGTGACCAATTGATAGGAACCGGCTCGGCGGGTTTCCTAAGCAATCACGTGGTCGATCATGAGAGACCTCTCTATGTCTACGGATTAAAATTTAATCTGAATAGAGACCCGTCTCCCAAACGACCGTCTCGTCATCATATCAACTGATTCAAGTTACAACTTAACCAAACTCAAGAGTAAGGCCTTGTAACTTTCTGAATCAACTAACCGCGGAAAAGACAACGATTGGATCACCAATTTTTATGTTTATTATCGAAGTCCATGACACAATTAATTATCAATGTTAATTAATAAATAATTAAACTATGATAATTAACAAAATCACATGCGATAATAACAATAATCAAAGCAAATCATAGAAATAAACAAGGAGCCAAAGAAGAGATTTATACCTCGTCTTTTACCTCGTAGTCTTCTACCTTATGTCCCTCCCCTCCCGGACGTCATGTGGGCGACGAGCTATCAAGAACCGGGATCAGCAAGGCACTCCAATAGATTTCTTCTTCTCACACAGCAAACCCTAACCCTAGGGTTTGCCACCGCCGGCCCTCCTCTCCCTCTTGCTTGCGCCACCGGCCACCAAGAGCTTCCCAAGCCCGCTGGCCACAAGTAGGGACTAGAGAGGAAGATGAAGAAGATGATGAAGGAGAGAAGAAGCTTCATTCTCAACCTAACCGGCCGGAAATACTCCTCTTCCTCTTGACTTGCGCCGCCGCCGGAATTTTAGGAGAAGAGAACTTCTCCACCTCCGGTGAGACCCCTTTCTCCTTGTTCTTGCCGAGCCACCCAAGGAGGTTGAAGCCTCTCCCTGTATCTGTGATCGCCGAGCACCAATGGTGAATAAAAAGAGAAAGAAAAAACAAGAAGGAGGAGAACTCCTTCTTGTCACCGGCGCCACCTCCGCCCTTGAACCACCGCCCCTCCTTGCACCGGCCACCCTCCACCTCGCTGCATGCACAAAAAGGAGAAGGCGAACTCCCCTTTTGTCTAGTTAGAGCCGGCCACCGAGAGGAGTGGTGGAGATGGGAAGAAGAAAAACTTCTTCTTCCCTTTGCTGCGTGCCCTAGGAGAGAGAAGGGAGAGGGAGAAGAGAGGAGAGAAGAGAGAGGCCTTGGGTTGTGGTGATCAATTGGATTATTATTCGTCCTTGGTTTCATGATCCCATGGGGTATATATAGGGCTAAGGTAGGGACCAAGAGGAGGAGTTGGATCTTGGCCCGCTAATGGATGTAAAATCGATCCATTAATGAAGATCCATTCCACTAAAGGATCTCCATTGAACTTCCTCACCAACCCCCATATTTTCATATGGGCTCCACCTATTATGAGTCATCCTTCTCCCTGTGTTTAAGATATCGAATGCCCGATAATTAATTTTTAAATTACTGGCAATTTGATTTAATTATCTTCTTGATCCTTGACTAGTACCACTCAACCTTTTCATCGTATCGGACCATGGTCCACTTGTAAGATTTGACACGATGATCCTTATGAGCTCATCAAGGGGGCATCATCATCTTGACTGACCAGGTCACGTATTTCGTCAATAATCAATGGCACACCATATAATTAATATTATTTCTCAATTTACCGGGCCTATTGATTTAGCAGAATAAATCTCACCCATTGGTAAGTCAAAGAAATAATAATCAATTATACGTGCCTGTCATTATTTCAGGATTTAGAGATCATACTCCATAATAGAATCCAAAGTCTAATCCAATTTATGAAGTCAGTACAAAATTGGATGACGTCTCTTTTGGTCCTACTCAATGCACACAAAGCGTACTAGTGTAATTCTATGGTTAAGACAAACCACACCTAATTACACTACAACCATCCCAATGGTTTGTCCAATTCCATTTCGGTTGTGAGCCTCTTACTTATACTTTTGCAAGGAACTTGATAACATGATCTTCTGTACGTCACCACGCATCATGTTAACTACAATTCAAAGTATTAGACATTTTATGCATAGACTAATATAAATATGCATCATGTGATTATATGATTCTCTTTAAAATGTAGATGTATATATAAAAGACAAGGTTTTTAGTATACATCCCAACACCAATCTCTTACATCTATATGTAATCATTACATGCACATTCAATTAAACATGTAGAGAGAACAACAAATAAAATAAGACATAGGCATATCATTAAACAATGAAATAGACAAATTCATAGTTTATATATCCATATCACATCATAGCTACTCCCTACATCCTAGATTGGGAGAATCTACTCCATAAATAAGGAAATACAACAAGAGATAAGAAATAAAGCAATCTACAACTTAAAATATGAAGAGAAGAAAAAAGAGAGCTTATTCATGTAGCACAGGCCTTCTTGAATGCAATCCTCGCTCCGGAGGCGGACGGATCATTGGAGATGGAGCAGATGGTGACACTAGGGTTTTCCCTAGAGGGAGAATCCTTTGCCACCAAGGGATATAACCCCCAAGCCAAGATCCCATCATCCAAAGGGAGAAATCCCCTTTTATAGGAAAGAGGCGCGACCAGATCACAATGTAAAATTCAAAAAGAAAACTAGGGGCTTGAGTGCATAAAGTCCCTAGCTTAAGGGTTCTGAGTAAATAACACAAGTTCGAGGGGTTATTTGTAAAAAATCTCGCTCTTAAATCCTTCTCTCTTCTTCCCCTATGGCAGATCGCGAAACCAAGAGCGCGATTATTTCTTCTTCGGCATTTTACCAAAGGGTATATGTAACTTTTCAAATTGACCAAAAGGCGCATCCTACTTTGATCTTTACCAAAAAGCGTAACTTTTTTAGCGTTCTTTTCATTTTACCCTTCTGACAAATCTGATTTTCATGCATGCATGTAAACTCTCTTTCCTTTCCTCTCTCTTATGCATGTAACATCTCTTTTCTTTCCTCTTCTCTCTTCTCATTCTTCTCTCTTATTCATTTTTCTTTGCATGTATAATTTCAGGCCCTATATTAGGCCTGAAATCAAAATTTTCAAGCCCACATTGGACTTGAAATAAAAAATTTTAGGCCCTAAACCCTGTGTTTAATTTGTAAGCTTACTTAGATTCAAGTCTTTATAGAACTTGTTATAATCTTAAAGCCATTGCGTTTAATTATGTTAGACCATGTAATATTTGCATGGCCTACACATTTTAGATAGACAAATGATAGAAATGGATTATTGTTTGAACTACTAAGGACTTAGTTGGCAAGGGCACTATGCTTTCTAAGTGGAATTTGTTATGAAAACTGAGAACATTAGCAAATGAAAAACTTCTTTTCTATCGAAATCATAACTTTCAAAATTAGATAAGCTTAAAAAGAGTATATGATAAATCTCTCATATAATCTCAGGCAAAGGGAGATAATATAAAAGTAGATGCTAATGGCCCCTAACCATAAGCTTGTAAACTGAAATGATTTGGCCTCAACTATTTTGATAATACAAATAAGAATGCAACTGATTTTTTTCACATAATACATTGCCCACAACTAATTTCAAGACTTAAGATTTTGAAATACATGTAAACACACTGACATGTTTTCAAGACGTAAGATTTTTGATTTCAGGCCTAACGTGGGTCTGAAATCAAAAATTTCAGGTCCAATTAGGCCTGATATTAAATATTTCAGGCCCAACGTAGGCTTGATATCAAAAATTTCAGGCTCACGTTGAGCCTGATATTTTTTCATATTAGGCCCAACGTGGGTTTGATATGAATTAGTTTTGTTTAATTAACAAATTTTTTTTTTCTAAACCAAATCTCATATTTAGTTGTCAAATTCTCCACGCATTATAAACTTTAATTAAATCCAAAAACATACATTATGAATTATGAACTAAAAAAATTCAATGTTCTAATTTCATATCAAACCCAACGTAGCTTTTTTATCATTTCAATTTATCACCTTCGGAGAAGCTAAAATAAACAACGGATAGCATATTTGAACTCCTTACAATTTAAAAAATTCATAGGAACTGAAATGGGTGCAATCAGAGCTCTCTAGGGGTCATCAATGAATTTTGATCAAAACCCACACATGGGGCCTGATATTGAATTATATCAGGCCCAACGTGGGCCTGATATGCAATCCATATTAGGCCCAACAACCCTAATGTGTGATTTTCTTGATTCTTCGTTATTACATTTTAACACCTTGGAGAAGTCCAAATAAATAGTGAATAGCATGTTTGAACTCCTTGTAGCCTTAGAAATCCACGGGAACTGAAATTTTTACAATCCGAGCTCTCTAGGTCAAATCAGTGGGTTTTGACCAAAATCCACTGATTTGACCTAGAGAGCTCGGATTGCAAAAATTTCAGTTCCCGTGGATTTCTGAAATTACAAAGAGTTCAAATATGCTATCCATTATTTATTTAGACTTCTCTGAGATGTTAAAATGTAATAACGAAGAATAAAAAAAAAAAATCTAATATTGGGCCCAACGACCTCAATATGTGATTTTCTCTTGATTCCCCGTTATTACATTTTAACACCTAGGAGAGGTCGAAATAAATAATAAATAACATATTTGAACTCCTTGTAATCTTAGAAATCCATGAAAATTGAAATTTTTACAATCAGAGCTCTCTTGGTCAAATCGGGGCTCTCTAAGCCAACGTGGGCATGAAATTTTTGATTCCAGGCCCATATTGGGCCTAAAATTTTTTATTTTAGGCCCAACATGGGCCTGAAATAAAAAACTTCAGGCCTAACGTTGGGCCTGAAATTATACATGCAAAGGAAAATGAATAAGAGAGGAGAATGAGAAGAGAGAAGAGGAAACAGAAAAGATGTTACATGCATAAGAGTGAGGAAAGGAATGAGAGTTTGCATGCATGCATAAAAATCAGATTTGTCAGAAGGGTAAAATGGAAAGAACACTAAAAAAGATACGTTTTTTTTGGTAAAGATCAAAGTAGGATGCGCTTTTTGGTCAATTTAAAAAGTTACATACGCCCTTTGGAAAATGTCGTTTCTTCTTCTTCCTCTTCTCTGCGATTTCGCCTCCTCTTCTCACGAACGGATCTGCGGCAGACCCTCTTTCTGTGTTCCTCTTCCTTGGCACATCGCTAATCTCCTCTCTGTCACTGCGAACGAAGCCACACGATAGCGCCAGTTTCCCCGCTGCCATTCGATCGTTCCGTTTTGAAGCCCACCCATCCCCGGTACGAGCTGGTGTTTCCCTCTCCCAGAAGGTGGATCGAGCAGGGATTCTCATCTTCCCCGCGCTAGCAATTCGGTGATTTCTTCAACCACCTTTGGCGACGACGTTCGATCCCAAATAGGTAAGCTAGGGATTTGAGTTTTCTAGGTTTTGGGGTTTCCAATCGAGTGGTAATTTTGGTTTTATGGCAGATTCCTCTTACTGGTCTTGATTTGGGTAGATCTGAATAGAACTCTAGAAAGAATGTTTGATTGAGGTAAGGATCTGAGTATTTGATCCAAAGAGTTCTATCCTAGATCTGAGGTTGTGTTCATTTTGAATCATGATATTGGTATGTGGTGATCTATGTACTGGTGTGTGTTGAAGCAGAACATTTCGTTTGGATTTCTGATGGAATTCTGTTCATCTTGGTTTCGGATGGGTGGTTAATGCTAGTGTATAGATCATATTGAGTTGTAACTCTATGCTGCTGTGTTGATCAGTATCTGGACTGGGTGTTTGATCCATGATGGGGGTTTCGGATAATCTTGGAGATATGTGAGTTTCCTTTGTTGATGAGTTTGGTTTGATTCGGAATTTGAATACTTGCCATCGGTTTTGGTCTTCTTTGATTTAGAAGGATCTGTTCTATTTAAATAGATCGTGGAATGGATGTGTTTTGTGCTTTGATTGGTTTTGCTGTGAAGATATCCTTCACTCTGATTAGTGGAGTTCGGACTAATATCCTGAGGTTATCATTTACCTCTTTGTTTTGGATGAGTGGCTCTGCGAGGCTATGGTTCTGATTTGGAATGGTTGTAGACCTAAGCTGTAGTTCATCCTAGTGCTTACGTATCTTGTCGTGAGCTTAGTTTGGATTTTTGTTGGATTTGATCATGACTTGGATTAGGGATTAAACCTAACCTTTAGGTGTAGGATTTAAATTTGAAATTTATCATTTGGATTAGGATGATCTTAATAGGTTGAGATATTAGCTATTTAGTATTTGCGTAAATAGCTAAATAATTGTATCTTTGATGAAGGGCATTGACTTAGTTCACTCGTCGTGGATATTATTTTGGACGGGGTATTCTCGTCGTTTCCAGAGTTCTACATCGGAGGTGGGTACCCTTGACTTATCTTTATTAGATATAGTTAAACTCTTATTGGTAAATCCAACACTTTTGACTAGTCCCGAGAAATTTTCAGAGGGTTACCGAGCAGGTTCTAGTGTTTCTCAAGCCTTGAACGAGTTTTGGGGATTAAATTGGTTCAAGAATTAAACCTTCAAGGGGTTTTAGGCTAAAGAACTAAAGCTAAGGTTGCATCTCAGTTTTAAGGGACTTGAGGGGCCTAAATGGAAAATGGTAGGACTTAAGGGCCTGCGTCGCTGCCTTCGGCCACAAACCTAATGCCCCCGATTCCACTTCTCTCGATCGAGCACCGACGCCTCCATGGTCTCCTTCGTCTTCCTTCTCTCCGGTGAACTGCGCCCCTCGGAGCTAGCCGACGGCGAAGCTTCCATTTCCCGAACCCCGGACCACCTCGTGAGCAGGATCTAGGGATTGGCTGTGGGCGATTTGGGGTGTGGGTGGTTGCCAACGGCCGACGGTGTCATCGCACGACCGGAGCCCCCATGGAGGTGAGCTAGGGTTCTTTCAGTCTGGATCTTTCGAGCTGTAGAAGTTGGATTGGTTTTCCTCACTAATCTGAGTTCTACTCCTCTTCTTGAGGGTGATCCAGTGATTGGGGCGGCGGTGTATCGGATCGATGGCTTGGGGTTGGAGTTCAATCATCGAAGGTTGAAGTAAGACGGTTGCTAGGTTAACTGGAGTAGCCGGATTTCGATCTGAGCAGGCTTAGTTGCTCTGTTCCCTACTCCGGAGATGAAGGTATGGATCTGAGGTAAGCTCATTGTTGTACTCAATTCTAAATTGGAGGATTTGATCAGTGGGTTGTTTGGGGTTTGGATTCCGAACTGATTTGAAGTTTGATTGGATCTTGTAGCAGTTCTTCCTTTGTGGATTAGCTGTAGAAGCCTGGGTCTTGGTGCTCTGTGTTGCTTCCTTGTGCCATCTCACTGTGTCGATTGGAAATTGATGCCGTGGAGAGCTGCTATGTTCAGGTAAGCAGTGAGGTTTTAGTTCTCTAATTTCAGTGGGTTCTTATGCCGTGAGCTCACTGTTGGAAATGATTTTAGGTATTTTGGTTAGCTGGATTAATTAGGGGAGGTTGGATTGAAGCTGGAATTTGAGCAGCTGAGGAGGGATCAATTCAGGGTGAGCTTCTATTTGAGACCCTATTTTGAATCTGATCATCTGTTCTCTTTGATGAGTTTGGTTGGTTGTTTCGGCCATGAGCTGTCCTAAGCTCTGTTTATGGTCGAGAATCCAATTTGTGGTTGAGGATGTTGTGTACTGTTGTTTGGAGTGTGATCTATTGAGGTATGTGGTTGTGTGGCCTCGTCTTGGACCTGGTATATGTTCGAATAGGAGGTAGATACTGGATGCCCTGTTTTGGATCTGTGCTGGGGTTCCTTTAGAGGTTAGTTCATTTGACCTTTGGAACCAATGTGGATCTGTTGTAGTGGTAGGAGCTTACGATGTTGCCACACGATACTTGGATTTGGGAGGGGTTAGGTTTAACTTGTAAGCCAAATTTAATAAACTAAGCGTGGTGAATTTGATTGGGGATTTGACCTCATTCTATCACAAGGGGTAATTAGGAATCTTTTCATTTAATTAGAGGTAATCAAATAGAAAGCGAAAGGTTAGGTTAACCCTAGTAGGGATTAGGGATTAATTAGCTAGTCACTATCTTTTTGTAATAGTTAATTAAATATGCCCTTTGATACAGGGACTTGATTTGGATTTGATCATTGCTGATTATTGGCGGGTGGTTCTCATTCGATACAGATTACTTCTACTTAGAGGCGGGTACTTCTTGCTTGTATCTGTAGTATCACTTTATCTTTATGCATGACTTGTTATTATTTATGTAGTAGGTCCTTGTTTACCTTAAATCTGTTACCATTTGTTATCCTGCTTGATACTTTTGCTTGATCTTTGAGATGATCTATTCTTCCCTATACAGTCTCGTTTATTGATATCTGATTCTGTATAGTGTTAGTATGAGTATGAGTATGAGTATGAGTATGTGGATATAGGATAGCATGCCATGTATGGTGGTGTTGTTTGATTACTGTTATTACTTGCATGTGTATCTAGATGCATGATGGTTAGGTTGTTATACCTGTGATCGACCTGTGCATGTTAGATTGAGTTATGCATGATGACCTGAGAGGAGTTGCATGTGTATGAGTCATGCACCATACTTACATTGTTGCATTCGACGATCAGCGACTCCCTTGTGGTTGAGCCTATCGTCTTCCGGTACATGATATGCACACACAGCCACTCATGGGTTAGTGGATACCATTGGGTGTGTGCATTTGCTCTATACTGCTCCGCTCGACCGCTCATGGGTAGTGGTTTTGGAGCGTGATAGTAGGCAGGGATTCCTTCTCTTTCCATAGACCAGAGAAGATGAGAGCGACGCTCCCTCATATATACATGGGGTAGGGGGTGGTCCCCCGCCAGCATCCTGTCCACTCGGTCACTCAGGAGCAGTGATAGCAGGGTGCGTACAATGTCACAGCTCTACCCACTCGACCGACACAGTATCGCCTGTCTCGGTGGCTTGACTGGTGTTAAGGGGTGACCATGACATTGCACCATGTGCATACGATGCATTGTGCACTTGATTGTATTTGCTGCATTTGTTTGACATGCACATACAGGGTATATGATATATGTGTGGTTTGATGACCCTGCACTAGCTCGTATGGTACGAGTCCTTTTATGATCAGGATAGGCTGATTCTGGTATGTACTGTCCTTTGTTACTTTCAGTTATGCGTATTTCTGATATTCCTGTTGAGACTGTATCCTGTTGATTCTGTATAGCTTATTTCAACTATTTATTCAGCCATGCATATCTTTCTATATACCCGCAGAGTCCACTTAGACTCACCACCCATCATAATGTTTTTGTTTTCAGGATGATAGGTGGCGGAGGAGCCCAGTTGCCAGTCCCGGGTCCCTACGACTCCTTTGATGGGTGCTTCTACGTTGGTTTTCCTTTTTATAGTTTTCCTTATGCGTTGTATTTGTTTTCCATATATCGTGGACATGTATTTGTGTTTCATTGTTATGGTATTGTATTTTTGAGTCCTTTGTTGGATTGTGTGTTATCGTTTTGCTGCGCATCTGCCCCAAGGGTAGCTCAGGTGAGTTTTAAGATTTTGGTGCTGTTATGTCTTCATTTCCATATATTATATATCTGTTTTGAGGCCTGAGGTCAATTTATAAAGTGTGTGTGTTGTATGTTTGTGTAAATTGTCCGCTGGACAGGGGAGATGTTGTCCGATTTTATATTGGATCAGTGGCTCCGTCAGTCTCAGGGCGTGACACTTATGCATAGTTAGATATAGATAGCAGTAGGGATACCTATTATTTTTGTTCATGTACGATTTCATTTAGTACTTATTATCTGATTAGGATTACTGTTTTACTATTCCATATTACTACGTGTATTGGATTACGAACAACAGACTTTATACCTCGCTCTAAGATTAGGATATGGTGCATGTCTATTACCTGGACTACTACATATCATGTAGATGATAGTAGGATTAGATAGTGGATGATGCATGTGTTAGTGACATGCATCATCTTTACACGTAGCATATGCGGGCGATCCCTGGCTCCCTGGAGGTTGAGACGGGTCATAGGACATGCTACTGGTGTAGGGGCATACGTAAGCGACTCTTGGCTCCATGGAGGCTGAGACGGGTCATCAGATTTGCTAGATTACCTATCGTGTAGTTCCAGTTCCACTCTTCGTTAGTGGATTATAGGTCACGACGCTACGACATGTCCCTTACTCTATCCGGAGATAGCGAGGGGTTGGGAGCGTTACTTCTCCTAGGGCGGAGTACGTTCAGTGTTCAAGACCCACCCATTCGGTTTCGCAATATACGCGACGGTGGCCATCTGGGTGGAGGGAGGACATGGTCAAAGCCCTACCCACTCGGTTTCGCATAGATGCGACGGTGGCCGACTATCATTAGGGGTGACCCATGTTGCATCATGTGCATATTATGCATTACTGCATTTGATTGTGATTGCTGTACTTGATTACTGCATTTAGTTGACATGCATATTTAGGATGTAAGTGTTCATAGGACTGTCTTTTTGACATGACCATGTCTTGTATACTTTGGCAGAGAGGCATGTATATGTCTTTTAAAGGCATGGCTATGTCAAAATCTTCCAGGAGTAAGGTAGGGTCGTGTTTGGGAGAGGCACGACCATGTTTGGGAGAGGCACAGTAGTGTCTCCCCTTTTAGCATGCCAAGAAATGGTTTTCACGGGTTGGTATCTGAAGGAAAGTTGTAGATCCTAAAGTCTTCTTCATTTTGATGGTTGCAATGCCCCATAACTCTAAATGAACGCAAAGTTATGATCATTGTACTTTTGGTCTGCAGTCTAGGTGGAGGCATGGCTGTGTCTAGGAGAGGCACGACTGTGCCCTCCCCAAGACAGTTTCCACGGCTTGATGTTTGAAGCAAAGTTGTAGATCTTTAAGTCTTCTTCATTTTGATGGGTGAATCAGCTCGTGACTCCAACCGAGCGAAAGGTTATGGTTATTCCAAAATCAATCCGCGGTGCATTCTAGGTGTTCCTCCTTGACACACGACCATGCTTTACTGACCTCTCTTCTAAATTGCTCTAATGCTCTTTTTTGCTTCGAAATCATGTCTTATCAATAAAAACATGCAAAGAGTAGTTCTCCAAACAAAAATAATAACTTTGCTAATAAAATGATAAAATAAGGTGCAATAACGTAAATCATAAGCAAGAAGTACAAGTGAATGTGCGTCAATTAATCCCTAAAAACATATATAATCTACGCACATCACTCTGACTTTCATTTTGCTCCGTTTCTGTTTCATTTTCGCTTCGTATCATATCCTGTTAATAAAAACAAGCACAGAGCAGATCTTCGAACAAAAGGAAGTAATCATATCGATAAAATAACATGAAGGGGTATGATAATGTGGATTAGAACTAAGAAAAGTAAGTGAATAAGTGCTAATAAGAGTATAAAAATATGTCTAACTTATGCTCATCACACTCTCAGACTTAAATCTTTGCTTGTCCTCAAAAAACACTTCGCATTAGACTTTGTATTAGTGTAGTGCATCATAATCTCTAGTGACTTGACTTAACTCCATTAAAAAAATAATTAACGAGGTTATTCCAACCTCGGACGGCTGACCCGACCCCACAGATGTTTTCCACAGGCTGCCAGGGTGACTTAACTCCATCAAACACTTTCATTGATGAGCACGATATAAAAATTAATTTGAGTGTGACCTAAGAAGAAGTTCTTGGTCATATTTCTTCAAGTTTCAAATCTAATGTTTAATCAAATCATCATCTAACTAGTTTCTTTATAATCCTGGCGATAGATACTTACCTGCCACACACTTAATTCATCTCTTTCAAACTACCCCATGGTCTCAAAGGTGTGCTAGAAATCAATGGAATCCTAACATTTATTTCCTCAATAACCTAACTCGGTCTCAAAAAAGTAAATTGTTAGTTTCTACTTATGATACTATTTTTTAATCCTTTAATCAATTCAATTTTTTTTTGGTGCTTTACAAGTATAACACTAATAGAAATGCAAGTCTATCCAAGCAAGTGTTAGAATAAAGATTTTTCCAAGTGAATTTTAATGATCTGAGCCACATTCAGTAACCAAAATGCAATTTGAAATATCACCATGGGACACAAGTACTAGCATGTTCTATGAATTATGACTATTTATCAAATTATCTACTATTCAAAATAAACAAAGTGAAGGGAAATTCTAAAACTAGGTAATCTTCAAATATTTCAATAAAGCAATACTCACTTCATGCTAGAGAAAAGTCATTCATTTGACATACTAGCACTAACATCTAATAATATAAATGGAGAATGAGAATGCAAGAGTATCTACTTGAGAGTAAGATAAAACAGCAGTAATGTGCACATGATGAACTCTGACTCACAAGCTAAATAAAACCACAATCAAACTAAAGCAACATGCAAACAGGCTAAAGAAATATGCAAACAAACTAAACTATGTACAAGTATGTACAAACTTCTCCCAGACTTGGATATTTCATCAATAAGGAGATGGGGAGGGTTATGCCTAGGCCGTCTATAAGGAGGAGGAGGGTAATGATCAAGGGGTCTCTTATAAGGGGATAGCGATCGTCATCTTGGAGGGAATCTAGGGACCTATGGTAGCTGTCCCATTTGCTTATAGTACTGATAAAGTATGGAAACTTGCTCTTGGTGATAAAGATATCATCGCTAAATTCCCTTATGACGTCTCTCTCATTATAATATTTGTTGACGAACTCAGATATCTGCCCTTGAAAATTCCTCATCACTTGAAAGTGGTCTCGAACTTCTTGGAACTATTCTTGAGATAGTGCCTAATTGTTCTCTAACCAGCGTTGGGTGGCACATTGAATCTCGTGAAGAGTTTCTAAGGAAGCTCGAAGATCAGTGAAATCAAACCTAAGTGTACCCGTGCCACCGTAGGCAAAAGAATGTCTAATTGGCTCAGGGTCATAGTAGCTTATCAGCTCATGAGTCTGAGCCTACTACGAGTGTCTAGATGACAAGGGTGGATGGTGCTCCATAGGGAAGCCAATATCAACGAGCACTCTATCTCTAATAATCTAGTTGGTGGAGTTGCGAATTGTGGTTTGTTCGGGGTTTAGTAGAGGGAAAGGAATTCCATCACTCCTAGGAAAGGCAAACATGTTCTCATCCTGGTGGCAAAGGTGATTCACTTGCCCCTAGCGCCCCCGCCAACCCGTCCCAGGGTCAACATGGAGGAGGTAAATCACGGGGGCTACTAGCCCGAATGTTGTGGCTAGTGCGTGGGGAGGGTGGGCATACTGGCTTTGCAAGATTTGACCCCCAGACTCATGGTGGCAACACCCATGCACTAACCATCAGTCCGTCCTATGGGGACCAAACATGTTCTCATCCTGAACTATCATTTTCATGGCTAAACATGTGTCAATGTCTATTTTCATATTACCATGAATAATGTCTAAATCAAACAATTCACTCTAAATTGACTATGATTTGGGTAATCAACTCGCTAAATACTATAGTGTTTGATATAGCCTTTACAGCTCTCACCAAAGTCGGTAGAAAATGGAACCCTGAGTTACAATCGACTTTGTTCAACATAGCCCAAAAAAATATAAAGTTTTACCTTCCTAACTACCCAATCACTTTCGGCTCATCCGAAAATGGTTTTACTCATTACCCGGTGAAGGTAACGAAAGATGGGAGTTTTGGAGGGAAGAATCTTTAAAGCATGATGACTCATGGGGCTTGTTGAGGTCGGTGAGTTGGGTCAAAAAGGCATTACTATTAAATTCGTAGTCAAATGTCTGAGACACCCCTACGAGTAAGCCAAAATAATTATTGAATTCATATAGAGTACATATGTAATCAAGATTCATTAATCTGATACTTATATTGCCATGATGATCACTATCTAAAGTAAAGTTGACTTCTAATAAACTCAAGAATTTTAGGACCAAGCGGGGGTAGGTAGGGTAAATTGTATACATCAAGTTGTTCCAATCAACGACACTAATCATCCAATCTATATTTTCCTTAATCCCTAAGATTTTCATTATGGTCAGATCAGGCTATCTAGTGCAAACTAATTTCCAAGTAACAAGCACATCAAATTGCTAGATTTTTGAACTTCACTATGAGAAATTATGCCAAAAGAATTTTCATATTCGTTACCCTTGTCGCGTACCAACCATTTCCCCTTCCCTTTCGCCTTTTGCTTCCCAGTGCCCACTGTATTGCCCTTTCCTTTGTTCTTCTTTGGATCGTCTCCTCCTTCGCTCGATGAATCGCTCTTTCAGAACTCTTCAAGATATTGGACATTATCTTGCAAATTTAGGAGAGAGGAAGCTAGAACTTGGGTGTGAAGAATTAAGAAGGGGGAATTCTCTTAAGGGGAAGTTGGGAGAGGAAGGAGGAGTCTCTTGGAGAAGGTGTGGAAAGCTTTGAAGAGAGGAAGGAGAGGTGGAGAATGATCTATTTAGGAGGGAGAAAGATTAGACCTATCTTTGGAGAGGATAAATCTAATTGCTAGTGGTGAATCTTGCTCTTGGATGAGGACAATTTGTGCTCTTGGAGGAGAAGGAGAGGAGGGAGAGTTGAGAGAAGAATCTTGAAGCTTTGGAGAAGAAGAAAATTTGTGTGTGTGTGGGGGGGGGGGGTTGACTGTAGCATGGTTGTACCCTAGGAGGGGCTCGGTCATGCGAGGGTGAGGTGAACCAGCATAGCCATGCAAAATCGCACGGTCGTGCCATGCGCCTTCTGGTGAGCACGACACGACTTGGTTTTCTCTCTTTTTTTTTTCACTCGGCCTCTCCTTGGCACGGCCAAGCCGTGTCCCTTTCGGGGGAGGGGGGTGACATGGCTGTGCAGTTTTGCACAGCCTCTCTATGGAGCTCGCAGTGGGGGTCACATAGCCGTGCCAATTGGCACTACCATGCCGTGGAACACTCAGGTGTTGGGGCACGACCGTGTGACTTTGCATTGTCACTCCATGGCCTTGCTCTGCTACTCCAGGTTGCTTCACGCAACCATGCAGATTTGCATGACCATCAACATGCTTCTCCCTCTTTGCTCTCCGGGATGGTCCTTCACCAGACTCATCCTGAGTGGTCCTCCCCCTTGAAAGAGTACACGGCCTCCTCCAAGAAACCGATAAATTTGATAAAAAAAATAAAAAAACACAAATCAAACCCTAAACAAAACAAAAGACGGAGAGAAATGTCAAACAAACTATGAACATTCTTGAGTTGCCTTCCAAGAAGCACTCATTTTAGGTCACAACCTTGACCTCATGGCTCAAGTAAGAGCCTTTGCTTTAAAGGGGAGATGCTCCCCTTTATCTTGGCCAAACTATCTGGCCTCGTCATTCTTTCGGGCATGTACCGGAATAGCATATCTATCATTTGAGGCGCAGGGTGGTTTTCCTTTCTCCGTTGGATCCGATGTTTCCTCCGGCAGTTTTCCTTGATGGGGGTGACAGTATTCTTCTTCTTCTTTAGGTTGGATCTCCGTGACCTGCATCCAACACTTACAATAACAAATATAGATAATGGGTTAGAAGACTTTGACAGATTAAATTCTATTCTCTCTTTGTCAATTACCCAAGATAACCTATGGTTTTTAACATCTACAACGGATGATATGCTATTAGACGGTAGGGAATCTAACCATGCCTTCGCTTGGTCTCTCAGAGAGAATCCAAATAAGAGTAGCTTCACTGCATCCGTTGGCACACCATTTATTTTGAGTGTATCACAAATCTCATAGATGGTCTCAAGATATTGGTTGGTTTTTTTTGAAGCTCCACCCCCCCTCCTCCCCCAATCCCCCAATACTGAATTGTTGGCCTCAACAGAAGGCCTAGTGATGCCAGAGCTAAATTCCCTAGCATGTGGTGCAGCGTAGTCTTTTAGAGGCTTATTATTATTATTGTTAGCCATGACTCTTTGTTCTGGCTCTTCTTCTATTTGTCTCTACAAGTTTCTTCTTCTCGTCTGAATGTCTTATCAATCTCAGGATTAATACATGACAAGTTTCCTACAGAAATTAATCTTCACATGATAGAACAAGTGTAAACTCTATTTTTGGATTTCTATATCAAAATGCAAAAACTGAAAGGAAATAAGCATAATGTGTAAGTACCTCAAGTTGGTTTTGATATGATCAACCAAGTCAAGTTGGGTTCTGATCTATTTTGATCCTTGTGTCTAAATATGCAGGAGATTAGGAGCATAGGAAGTCGAACAAAAGATACAGCAGACGAGAAGGATGACATGAGGAAGGGAGCCAACGGGCTCGGTGCATCCGAGAGACGCGAAGACTGCGGAAGATTACATCGGTGGAACGAGAAGGGCGTGCGCGGCGTCCGAGGGACAAGAAGCCTAGGAGGAAGCTCTTTCGAGGAGAAAGGCCAGAGTCGGATTCAGGTGAGTCTAACTCTAGTTGGTCGGAAATCACCTAAGTGGAAGAAGAACGGAGGCATCTCAGTTGGTGAGTGAGGTGCCTTAGTTGCAAAGCAGCAACCTTGCACAACTGCAAAGCTGAGGCATCTCAGTTTGAGCTCGAGGTGCCTCAAATCAGAACTGAGGCACCTCGAGCAGTAACTAAGGCACTTCGAGTCAATTCTTATTAGCAGCTTACCGTTGCTCTATGTATAAGATTCTATCCAATCTGAGGCACCTCCGGTCAACGATAAACTTGGTTTTTAGGCTATAAATAGCCCTCAAAATCTAGGTTTCTAGATCATCTCTTGTACTACAATTTCCTAGCTTTTCCTATGCTATTCAAAGTCTGCAAGAAGCTACTCCGCCTACAAACAAAGGAGATCTTGATAGTGGAGTTTTCAATTGTCTTGGATTAACAACCACGCTGGTTGCAACCAAGTAAACCCTTATGTCTCTTACTAGTTTATTTCATTGTTTATGTTTTTAATTAACTACTGCAATTAACGTCCATCTTTGTAAGAAAAGTACAAAAGATCAAGGTATTCCTTACAGGGCAATTCACCTCCGTCTTGTCGGCCTACCAACGGTCCTACATAATGTGCATAGACAAAAAGGGAACAATGCAGAAAATTACAGAAAATAAACTAAAAGAAAATATGTGGAAAATATTCACACAAAAAGTAAAAGAAATGTCTAGGCTAATCTAAATGTTAGTCAACAAATGTTACTCTACTCAGTCCCGACAATGACGCTAAAAACTTGATGGTATCTATAAGTATACGTAATCATCGAGGTTAAGTGACATAAAAGATTATCGTATCCACAGGAACTAATGAGGCAAGTGTTAGTCCCATGCAAAGCGGCTAGAGTGGGTGAATAGCCCTGCAATAAAAAAAATTCATCTTTTGTCATTCATAACAAAAATAGAGATTAGTTAAGTACAAAACTAAAAAACCATTACATAAATACTTAACTAAGAAAAGAGACACCAGAATGTACTTGGTTTGTAACCTGGGTGGTTGCTAATCTAATGCAAATAAAAAGCTCAACTGTAGAATATCTCCTTGTAGGTAGAGAAGTCTCTTACAGATTCTAAACTCAGAGAAGACTAGAGAAATGAATACAGAAGTTGTTTATAGATAGGTTGATGAAGAGTTAAGGGGTCTATTTATAGAGCATGAACAATCTTATCGACATGCTGACGTGGCACATCACGAGCGCTTGATCAGGGTCAGCGTTTATCGACGTCGCAATGGCCAAAAAATGACTAGTTGATGCTAGACTTAAGGTCGGGCTCCCGAGTCAATACAGGCACCTGAGTTGACTCGGGCGCCTGAGTTGGGCTGGTTCTAGTCAACCTTTGGTTGACCAATCTTTGACGCTGCTGAGTGATTTTTGGTCATCCAGAGTTGGGCTCACCCGAACCCGTCTCCGACCTTCTTCTTGAATGGACTTCCTCCTAGGGTTCTCGTCCATCGGACGTCTCGTACGTGTTGGTGCGCGAAGCACCAGATCGAATCTAATTTTGATAATGGTAAAAGGTTCAAAGTTAAGTATTATGTGTGATCTAACAAACTTGTTAAGTGTGCAGGAAAGTCCTAGGTAAGCTAGGCACGAAGTCTTGACCTGCAGGGTCGAGTAATAAGTCTTGGTTGTGGACTGGGCACCAAAGACCTGATCGGGGGTTGGGCAAGAAGTCTTGGACATGGACTGGGCACCGAAGTCCTGATCCGGAAGATCGGACAGAAGTCTTAGCCAAGTGGGAGCTACGGACAGAAGTAAAGATGGGTCGAGGAATGAACGTCTCGAGATCCAGCGGTCTCGGAGGCCAAGCAAAAGTCCAATCGGAGGAGCCGGTTGGCAAAAGATAACTTCTCCAGAGTGGAGTAGGTGAGGACGCGTTCCCCGGAAGAGGGAACATTAGGCGTCGGTTCGACCTAGGGTTCCATTTGGAAACCTAATGTCAGAACTGTCCTGATCGATCTTAGTGAGGAGCCCGCGAAGCTGGATCGTTCACCAGAACGATCTGCACAGTGATCCTGATCGGTCATCAGATCGATCAGGAGCAGTTCAGCAAGGGAACTCAACCTCATTGCTCTCTCCCTAATCGGTCACCAGACCGATCAGGAGCCAGTCAATGGGTGAAACGCATACTCCCTAATCGGTCACCAGATCGATCAGGAGCAGCACAGTAGGTTCTCAACCTCACTGTGTGCTCCCTGATCGGTCACCCGACCGATCAGTCATCGCTGGATCGGTCACCAGACCGATCCACGAAGGAGCAGCGTGCCAGAATCCCTGATCGATCACCAGACCGATCCAGGGACTCAAACTCAGCCCTCCAAGCTAAGTTTCCATCCACCTTAGCCCTCCAAGCTAAGGATTTTCCATCTAACTCTCCAAGTTGGGAATTTGCACCTAACCCTCCAAGTTAGGACTTTTCACCTAGCCCTCCAAGCTAGGACTTTTCACCTAGCCCTCCAAGCTAGGACTTTTCACCTAGCCCTCCAAGCTATGACTTTTCACCTAGCCCTCCAAGCTAGGACTTTTCACCCAACCCTTCCGAGTTAGAACTTCATCCAACCTAGCCCTCCAAGCTAGGCACCTGACCCTCCAAGCCAGGACTTTTTCACCTAATTCTCCAGGATGGGAATTTGCACCTAACCCTCCAAGTTAGGACTTTTCACCTAGCCCTCCAAGCTAGGACTTTTCACCCAACCCTTCCGAATTAGGACTTTTCCAACACCTAGCCCTCCAAGCTAGGATTTTTCACACACCTAACCCTCCAGGTTAGGATTTTTCCAACACCTGGCTTCACTCACCAGGACCCGACTTCACTCACCGGGATTTCCAACACCTGGCTTCACTCACCAGGACCCGGCTTCACTCATCAGGATTTCATGCCCAGTCCCTGACCAGGACTTTAACCCAAATTCGCTCAACCAAACTTAAATCATTGTCAAACACCAAAACAACAACCGGGCCATACTGCATCAACAGTGTGTGCACCTGAGGGACCTTGGAGTCCAGGGACGATGAGCTGATGGGTGCGGACTTCGAGGCATGCGTGAAGGATGGCATGGAGGCAAGCTGGAGGCTTGCGTGCATCCGAGGGACGGGAGCCGAAGATGAAGAGGGCACGAAGGCAACAGTCGAGGCTGCGGAGGAGGAGTCAGTCGAGTCGTGAGGGTACGAGTGCAGTGTGATTGTACTCGGGAAATCCTAGGGTTTGAGTGTGGAGTGGAATGTACTCAGGAAGTGTAACCTTAGGTGGGTGAGTAGATCAGTCGACTGGACTGGGAGGCAGTCGACTGATGGAACTCACAGAAAGGTCTCAGCCTGGGACCAGTCGACTGCCCTGGGGGCAGTCGACTGGTAGGTGGCTGGTGAGTTGGCTAAAATTCGAACGTTGGGGTGCAACGGTCGAATTTGGCTGGCACAAGTCGACTGCCCTTGGGGCAGTCGACTGGTAGCGAGGGTTTCAGCCTGAGTCCTATTTAAAGAGGACTTCGTGGTGGCTGAGTTTCTTGACGAATCTTGTCTTGGTTAAAGGCAAGATAGTAGTCTTTGTGCTCAGAGCTTTGATTGTGATTGTGGCGAGGTTTTTCCACCCACAAGGAGCGACGAGGGCTAGCCGGAGGTTATCCGGGGATTGATTCACTGACGGATTCTTGGATTAGTCACCCGTCCGGTGTGGATACCAAGTAAATCCTCGTGTTAGCATTGGTTAGTATTTGTTTCATTATCTTTATTGTATATTCCGTTTTGCAAACTAACCGTGTAGGAAGAAAGGGGTTCGAAAATCGCTATTCACCCCCTCTAGCGATCGGCATCGATCCTAACAATAAGGAGTGATATAAATCTGAAAACCAGGGCGGAAGCACCCAACGTAGGAGTCGTAGGGACCCGGGACTAGTAACTGGGCTCCTCCAACAAGCTATCAACATGAAAACAAAAATATTGTTACGGGTGGTGAGTTCAAGTGAACTCTGCGGGTATATAGAAAGATATGCATGGTTGAAATAATAGCTGAATAAGCTATACAAAACCAATAGGGTACAGTCTCAGCAGAAATATCAGAATATGTATAACTGAAAGTAACAAACGACTGTACATACCAAAAATCAGCCTATCCAGATCATATAAGGCCCGAATCAAACGAGCTAGTGCAGGGCCATCAAACTACACATAAAACATATATCCTGTATCATGTCAAACAAGTGCAGCAAATAAATGCAGCAATCATAATTTAAAATGCTTACTGCATCATATGCACATGATGCAATGACATGGTCACCCCCTAACACCAGTCAAGCCATCGAGACAGGCGATACTGTGTTGGCCGAGTGGGTAGAGCTGTGACACTGTACGCACCCTGCTATCACTGCTCAGTGACCGAGTGGACAAGATGCTGGCGGGGGACCGCCTCCCTACCCCATGTATATATGAGGGAGCATCGCTCTCATCTCCTCTGGTCTATGGGAAGAGAAGGGATCTCTGCCTGCTACCACGCTCCGAAACCACTACCCATGAGCAGCCAAACGAAGCAGTACAGAGAAAATGCACACACCCAACAGTATCCACTAACCCATGAGTGGTCATGCGTGCATATTATGTACCGGAAGACGATAGGCTTAACCACAAGGGAGTCGCTGATCGTCGGCATGTAACAATGCAAGTATAGTGCATGACTCATACACATGCAACCCCTCCCAGGTCATCATGCATACTCAATCTAACATGCACAGGTCGATCACAGGTATAACAACCTAACTATCATGCATCTAGATACACATGCAAGTAATAACAGAAATTAAATAACAGCGTACAGTCTTTATGAAACAGAAGAAGAACTAAGCATGTATAAAAATCGAATGACAACAAAATATCAAAACATACATTCATGTCAACCAAATGCAGCAATCATGGCTCATATATATGTAGCAAACACAAGAAAATGCATAATCCAATAAATGCATATGATGCAATGACATGTGTCACCCCGATGCCAGTCAAGCCGCCAACACATCACATTTGTGTGGCCGAGTGGGTAGGGTTGTGACAACTGTACGCACTCCAACGAATACCATTAATATATGTGGCTGAGTGGACAGGATGCTGGGGAGCCAACTGCTCCAAAAACCCCGAGAATAAAGGGGGAGCCACCAACAGCTCTAGTATCCCTCGGAAACAACGGTGAGGGTGTCAACTGCTTGCCTACAACTCCAACATCTAGTATCTATGAGTAGTCGAGTGTGGCATAATAGAACAGCTACTCACACTCTAGCAACTACCACGACAAGTGGTTGAGTGGACAGAGTAACTAAATGTCTGACAACAACCTAACCATATGGAAGCCAATACTCGTCAGTATGCAACTGTGCAGATATGATGCATGATACTGAATGCACAATCGACCGAAATATCGATGATGCAACGAAATCAACCAAATATCGACGATGCAACGATACAACCAACATGCATAAAAAACCAACAAATATGCAACTAAACAACTAGGTAGGGTATCTCTAATGCCAACAATCCTCGTTGTGTTTAATGAACATTTTCAAGTACTTACGTACAAGATTAACTCAAAGATCAAGCGTAGAAAGTATCAACGGACGATATTAACAACAACAACAAAGGACAACGTCAAGCAATCCTACTCAGACATAAACAATCATGCATTTAAGATAAAGGAACTATAAGAATACAAAGGAGAAGTACCCGCCTTAATTTTAGAAGTCCGTAAGTGAAAAGAACCTCCCACGATTGACGGCGTGAGTCCAAATTCAAGGTCCTGTATCAAGGACATAGTTTAGCTATTTATAAAATTAATAAATTAGCTAAATATAATACTAAATATGATTAGGATAAATCCTAACTATAATGTCTATTTAATTAACTCATAAATAACAGCTGATTCCTTCGTAATCTAACTTATCACCATTAGGTTCATTTCCAAGATCGAACCCTAATTAGCACCAACCAAATAGTATACGACCAAAAGATCAAAAGCCCAAACATAAACCATGATTAAAATGCCCTAAGATCCAAGATGCATTAAATTCAACACTACTTTCACTACTTAGCCCCTTACGAGTTACTCCAACTCAATTAACCTATTTACATGCTTCGATTATCCAATCCAATCATCTACAAATCCAAAGAAGATGCCATTCATAAGCTTCTGACCATTAATAGACGTGTGACAAAAATCAAAATAACTAGACCTACACAATTCATCTAATGAAACCAAAACAGAAAATATAGCAACAAAAGAGATTGCAGACGACAAAGATCTCACTCACAACAATAATAAACCCCAAAACACAGTAGCCCCAACCCAACAGTACCCTTACCTTGATGATGGCCGGTGCGAGATAAAGCTGCGGTGGTCGGCGACAGGTCGAGGAAAACCAATGAAAACTCCCAAGAGCTATGGAGGAGAAAAGATCGCGAAGAGGGCTACGGTTTTTGGCGTTGGCTGAGGGAGGAAAGATCGCCGGTCCTGGGCCGGCTTCGCTCGCGGAGAAGGACTACCGGTAACCGGTGTCTTCGGGTGATGGAACAGAAGAGAGGAGTTGCGGCGCTCCGTGGTCAGGGAGACGACGTGTGCGGCGTTCTGCTCGTGTGCGCCGGAGAAGATGAAGAAGATGACGAAGAAGAAGAAGAAGGGAAGGAGAAGAGGAGAGGAGTTAGGGCTCGGCAGAGAGGAAGGCCCTCGCGTGTGGGGGTGCGACGTCAGGGCGAAACGGCTCGGGCGTGCGGCGGTGTCGGGGGAAAAGAAATGGAAGAAGAGGGATTAAAGAGAGGAAAAGTAGGTTTTTATTAGTGTTTTGCCTTTTGCAAAAAGGTCCTCCAAATTCACCTATTTACAAACCACTCCCTAATTTTGCACTTACTTGTTTAAGCCCCTCTAACTTTCGGTATTCAACATATTCTTCCCTTCTTCTTCCTTCCTCCCTCATCTTGGCTGAATCTCCATTCTTGATGTTTTTGGTTTTGTGCTTTATGAACCATCCCAAAGTTGCTAGCATAACTAAGTTGTTATTCTTTGCGGCGTAGATCGTATTCGTGTAGATACTACTAGAGACACTGATATTCTGAACGTGCAAGAGATCCGACAAACCAAAGGACTAGCAGGATAAGCGAAGAGCACGCATCAAAGGTATTACCCGTAGATGGAAATTTTGTATGAGTTTTTTCGCATGAATCACTCAAGGGATCTTATTTTCCATTGCGTGTATGTAATATTTTCGCATAGAGATCCGTACACCCCAAGCATACAATCTTGAGTATTTCTCCTAGATAGAGACCATTCTATACATTCATTTAATCAAACACTACATTAAAACATACACCCAAAAGAATTAAGCATACACTCTTCACATAGACATTCAATCAAACAATAACTAAGGCACAATATACAAGCATATCTATAGGGTTTCATCAAATGCACATTACAATTACTCCCTAAGTCTTAGAATATGAAGAATCTACTTCATAAACAAAGGAGAGGGAACCAAAGATACCAAAGTAAACATTCAACAACCTAAGGAAGAGATGGGAAGAAGAAATGCTTAGCCGGATGAAGCGTAGAATCTTCAATACCAATCCTTCGCCAAGAGAGAGCTGGATGATGACGGAGAAGCATTCAGATCATCAAAACTCACTGGAGGTGGATGGTTGCCACAGGTGCAATCTTCCACTCGATTTTTTGTGTGCCCAACTCCCTGCACATTTAGCCAAGGCCTAACTTAACTCGGTTGACCATATCAAAAGTAACCCGCAAGGGATACTTACACGTGTGAATCTTCTTGACCCACTTGGATTTCTTGTTGCCTAACTTCTAGTTAGGACTTCCCAAATAAGTATCCGGTCACCCTTCATGGCTTACTAGACTTTTTTGTCATATATTGTCAAATATTTGATCAATTTTGGCCTACTTGACCTCTAAACATCGAAACTCAACTTCGAACTTATCCAAGATTAGTCAAATCGAACAATCTTGATCCAAAAATGATTACACCAATATTGTGGATCATCTCACAATGTTTCTCTATATTTTTTCCTTCTCAAAGGTATTGAAGGTGGAAAACCTCTTACATTTTTATTTCTAGTAAGGATTGAGAAATAAGTACGATGAAGAACTAAATATTTTGAGCACTTTGGAACTGAAAACAAGAAGCTTGAGAATGAAAAATATAAGCACTTTTGATAGTCATTCTGAGTACCCAAATTCCCTTTAGCTCCATTTCAAGTTCTATTCTCCTTTTCTATGTCATGTGTTCCGGAAGTGAACGACGTGGATGAGGAACCGCCAAGGCGTAACCTTGGATGACTGTCACCGAAGGAGGGCGCCGACGCCTGCGAAAGTAACATGAATGTAAAAAAGGGTGCACCGGAAGAGTTTCCGGTGGAGTCCTCTTCGATGCTCAAGTAAGTGATCTCCCTTCTTTAGAGTAGGAAACGAAGAACACAAGTAGTCTGATTTCTCCAGATCTTAC
>JAGFNQ010006646.1:0-31749 GCA_024364735.1 Boesenbergia rotunda
TATCTTAATACTTTTGCCAAGCTGTTTCTCTACTTCATTTCTGAACTCTTTGAATTTCTCAAAAGCTTCAGATTTGTGTTTCATCAAGAACACATACCCGAATCGTGAGTGATCATCGATAAAGGTAATGAAGTAGCTATAGCCTCCTTGTGCAAGAGTTGACATTGGTCCACATACATCAGTATTTATTAGACCAAGCAATTCTCCACTGGATTACCTTTTCCGGAAAAAGGGTAATTTGGCCATCTTGCCTTTTAAGCATGATTCGCATGTATCAAATGAACCGGGTTCAAATGATTCCAGAATTCCACATCGGTGTAATTTGGTCATGCGTTTCTTACTTACATGGCCAAGACGACAATGCCACTTAGGAGTCTATTCGATTATCTATTCGAGCACGTTTGTTGCTAACTTCGATATTGAAAACGTCACCGGATAAATCTAACGTGTAGATACCATTGCACAAAGTTCCAGTCCCATAAAGAACGCCATTTAAAGTTATGTAACAACAATTGTTACTAAAAGTTAAATGATAACCCTTTTCATTCAAACATGAAATAGATACAATGTTCTTTATTAACGAAGGAACAAAATAACAATTATCCAATTCTAAGACAAGTCCTGTAGGGAGCTTTAGCAAATATGTTCCGATGGAATTAGCAGCAATCTTTGCTCCATTTCCAACTCGCAAATTCGCTTCTCCCTTGACGAGTCTTCTTCTATTCCTTAGCCCCTGTATGTCATTACATATATGTGAGCTACACCCAGTATCAAGTACCCAGGTGTTTGAGGAAATAGAGTGACATTCAATAACGAAGATGCCTGAAGAAGATAGGGCATCGGATGTCTTCTTCTTCAAGGACTCAAGATAAACCTTGCAATTTCTTCGCCAGTGACCCTCCTTGCCACAGTGATGGCATTTGCCTTTTGGTGCCTTTTCAATCCTTTTGTCCTTAGTTAACTTATTGGTGTCCAAAATGGAACGCAAATTCAGAGAAGACATGATCGAGTGATTATCCTAGAAATATAAATTGAGCTTATGTGAGAAGAATGATAAAGAATGCATCAATATACATTAATTAAATCCTATTTATTTTTCGAATTGAATAACCCTTTTTATCAATTCGGGAGATCGTAGGAGCATCTCCAAATAGGTTGATATCCAACCATAGATAAGAACAACCATGGCTGTGGCCATCAAGTTATTCTTAGCTATGAAGGTAGGTAATTATACCGATTACACATCACATATATGTAACTATCACTTTATGCTATCAACTAATTGAATGTTTGCATAAATCATTGGGTTGTTAACTCATTAACAAGTATGCAACATTATACATAGCACCCAACTGCACCTCTCTTTACATCGACCTTGGCTGTGGCACAACAAATCGATGCTCCAAGCTTAAGGCTGACCCATTAATCAAGAAATAGTTTTAATATGGTTGGAGCTCATTCAACCGTTTAGTCAGGCTTGGATGTGTCCAACAACCAAAACTAAGGATTGACCTCTGACTCCAACTATATTATTCATAAACTAATTCCATGGTTTGAACATGTTGAGGTTCAAGCCGGGCATGGATGTGTCCATCAACCCAAACGAGAAACAAAACTCCGATTCTAACCATATTAATGGAAGGTGTTGGCCTTAATATTTTGTAAGGGGTTTTGGTCTCATCCTTTCTTTTCTAAGCACATTCATGACATATAATTATGTCATGACTAACGATTTCCTTAATAAAGTATGTATGTGACTTAATTTATCAAGTCTCATTAATTAATTAGGAACCGATTTCCTAATTCTAATTTCATACTTTATTCAAGGAATTGTTTTGGGAAACAATTTCCTAAATTGTCATAATAAATTTCGGAAATAATATGTTTAAGACTTTGATTTATCTAAATCAAATCTTATTAAATTAAGAGACAGATTCCTTTAATTCAACCACATATTATTTTCATGAAAATCTCTTTTTAGAAAACTCTATAGGAAACCATTTTCCTAATTAATTTTGGAGACAACAATATGTAAGAGCATCACCTCTTAAATCAAATTTCCAAGATTTGATCACATATTCTATTCATGGATTAATTAGTTACAACAAATTATTTTATAAGGGTGGCTCCCCGAGGCTCAGATACCTAAAGAAAAGAAATTTTTCGTAAATCCAATTTGGTCCGCTCCCCGAGGCGTAACCAAATTAAACATGACAATTTTATTCAAAATGGGAAATTAAATTACAACAACTAACTTTAAATTGGACGGCTCCCCGAGGCTTAATTCAAAATAAAGGATTTTGTTAATAATTTAAAACCAATTCAAATTTAATTGTCAATTAATGATCCATAAATTTGTCTAGACTTTCTTGAAAGGAAGTACCCAAAATTGCGATATTTCATAATAGGTTTTCAGAATAATTGTAAGTTTCTGGTACAAAGAAAACTTACATATTTCCAAAATTGGAAAATTTCCAAAATAGGAAATTTCCAAAATTGGAAAGTTCCCAAAAATGGGAAGTTTTCACAATTATCATAAAATTTCAGAAACTAGGATATTTCAAAAGTTTGCGAAATTTCATGAGGATTTCCAAACTTCGAAATTCCTAAATCTAAAATTTATCATAATTGGAAAGTTTTCATAATTGGAAAATTTTCCAAAATTTAGATCATGACAAAGTTTTCCGCAAAACAATTATATGATTATGTCGAACACTAACCGGCTCTGATACCACTGTTGGGACCGGGTGCATGTTGACAAGGATACAGGTTCGTAATTTTAAAAATAATTACGTGCAGCGGAAGAATTAGCATAAATAATTTCTCAAATTATTTTAACCACGTATCTAGCATGCAACCTTATGATGTGTGGACATGATCATAAATTAAAATTTTGCAGAAAGTAAACTAATTTTCTCAATACCTCGCGAAACTCGAAGTGAGGGACGAGATCCAACCTTAGCGTCCCTTGGAAGCTCCGCCTATATTCGCGTCCACGCCGAGTTCTCTTCGGGATGACTTCGCAAAGCCACGAGTTTCGTGCCGACCTAGATTCTCCAAAGGCACAACTAGAATATCAAGAGAGAGAGATGGAAACTAACCACCAAGTAACGGAATCAAGATTCCGGGGAAAGGAAGGAAGGAGTCGCGACCCGCTTCTTCTTCTTCTTCGGCCTCTTCTTGGTGGTGGCTCACGGCAAGGGAAGGAGGCGCCGGCCCTAGAGGGGGAGAGGGCGCCGGCCCTAGAGGGAGAGGGAGAGAAGGAGAGAGAGAGAGGGCTTGCTACTTGATCTCTTGATTGGAATTCAAGCCTTGCCTTGTTTCCTTTATATAGTAGCCTCTCCATTGCCATGTCTCCCCTTTAACGGAATAAATTTTCATAAGAAATTTATCTTATAAATTTTCTTATGAATTATTCCGTTATGGCAAGTTTTATTATAACTAACTTTATAATAAAACAACACATCTCCCTTTTATTATGGAATAAATTTTCACAAAAAATTTATTATATAAATTTTTCTTATCATGGAAAAATCAATTCATAATTGATTTTATAAAATAAAATAAACAATCCATGGTTCATTTTAATTTCCATAAAAAGAATAAATTTATTAAATAAATTTTTCTCATCATGGAAAATCAATTCATAATTGATTTTATAAAATAAAATAAACCAATCCATGGTTCATTTTAATTTCCATAAAAAGAATAAATTTATTATATAAATTTTCTTATCATGGAAAAATCAATTCATAATTGATTTTATAAAATAAAATAAACCAATCTAAGGTTTATTTTAATTTCCATGAAAATAAATTTCTTTATATAAATTTATTTATCCATAATTTTATAAAACAAAATCGCGCTTGATTTATTTTATAATTTAAACCAAATAAATTAGTTTCCCTCCGTATTGTGGCCGGCCAAACCAATGAGGGTGGCCACCCTCTTTGGCCGGCCACACCAAGCCAAACCCTTGCGAATTAAACTCATTTAATTCGTCCAATAAGCCTTCAAAAGACTTAGCCATTTTAAGCTTCCGATGCGCCTCTGATAAATTCAGATTCGACTTATTTCTCTTGATTGAAAAATCCAATTTTCAACTCTTTTTAAATCCCTCGGATTACTCGTAGTGCGTGTGACTAAATAGGCTTTCGATTTATGTTGGTCGTCTATCATTCATCAATTATAGAACGATCATGAGTGGTACCTAGTAGTACATCATGATCCCCAATTAATCGAAAGATCAACGGTTGACCTCAGAAATAATTCTGAAACCCTTCAGCAGCTATAATGAATCGTGCCTCATTCCCTTCACCATCTTATACCCACTTGGTTCAGGACACGGTCTATGTGTGTCAGTTCCCACTAGGCTGACTACATCACACCTAGCCCAAGTAATGTCTTTATCGTCCAATGGATTCTAATTACTCTCATGTATTTCAGAGACTCATACTCTGAACATGTCATGCTCTGGCCTGAGGCTTTGAGTAACAATCCGACGATAGGCCTTGGGTATACATCCCCTCGCAAGGAGTGGTAAATCCTTTGTAGGCTGTTCAAACATCTTCAGGCACTTCGGCTTATACCCAACCATCCTAGGTCCACACCTCCTTGGAGATTCTTGCTTAAGATGTTAAAGTATAAGTCTCCATGACCAAGATGACTTGAACACCGCAAGTCAAAGGAACATCGCACTTAAGCTGCAGTAAGAACTTCACTGACATGTCTATATGTAGACTACCATGTGAAGTTTTACAGCCAGTCACTCCAATGAACTAGTTCCCTTAACTAGCATTTATGTTTATCTCCGACATCCCAATGTCACCAGCCAGTGAGAATCAGCTGATTAGAGAATAACCCATGCTAGTCTCAACAGAATTGATAGTGTCCCTTATTATCAATTCATCGACTAGGGACAATTTCGATACTTCACAATTGCACATGTAGAGATAATCACTAGTTGTGAATTCATCACAAATCTCTCATGCTGTGAATTGTATTGTGGACATTCAGTAAATGAGTTTAAGATCTCAATCAAATACATACACATGTATACTCAAATAGTGAATATTCATTTATTAAAATAAATATTTACAATCATAAGGCGATTGCCTTAGGACACTTCTCTTATATTACTAACAGTTTGGAGATACCACTCCTACTCCATGACTGTCCGTAAGGTGGACGATCATGATCCATCGGTGGATGATTCCCCGAAAAGCCTCCTGCTAGCTCGTGTCGCTCTTTGTGGGTGGTGAAACCTTGCCACAACCATGTAAGCACACCTGAGTACTAATATACTACTAATAAACATTAACCATGTTTCTTTTATCATCTTTTGCTCAGCCAAACCGAGCTCTCTTAAATAGAGCTTATTCCTGATTCTGTCGTTACCAGTCGCACCAGTCGAGGTCAGCTGTCGAATTCGAACATTATAGCCCAACGATCGAATTCAGCCGACACCAGTCGACTGCACAAGAGACTAGTCGACTAATCTTTTTGTGCCCTCTACCAGTCAACTGCTCCCAACAGCAGTCGACTGCCCAAACCTTAAACCTAGGGTTTCAACCCCGAGTATATTTACTCAGCACTCGTCCTCGTCTGACCAACCTAGACCTAACTTTCTAGCTTCTCCATTAGCCTCATGTCTCTTGGATGCTTCTCCAACCTTTACGTCTTGTCTTCTGGAGCTTCTTTCGGCCTCGGTCTTTGTTGTTGGGTATTCCTTTGCAATGACATAGCCTTCTAGCCTCCTCCATCAGCCTCACGCCCCTCGTATGCCTCCCCATCCTTCACGATTTGTCTTCTGGAGCTTCCTTCGGCCTTAGTACTTGACTCTTCTCATTTACTAAGATCTCACTTGGACTTTCTTATTGTACCTGTATCCTGCACACTCACAATGTATATCAAATACAACAATAAACCTAACTTAAACCTTTCCTCAAACATCAAAATCTAGGGCACCTAGATTGCTCTATCAATTTCTCCCTTTTTGATGTTTGGCAACCCGTTTAAGTTAGGGAAATAATAACAATGCATAAATCATAGAACCTAACCTTAGGCTCCCCCTTTACCTAAGCTCCACCTTGAGTAGGTTTTTTTTTTGCAAAGGTACTTCTCCCCCTTTGCTAACATATGAGCAACAATTACTCTCCCTTCACGTAAGCTTCCCCTTGAGCTTGAATTTCTTACAAAGGTGTGTTGGTTTACTACTTAAACCTAACACTTCTCCCCCTTTGCCACACATCAAAAAGAACTCCAACAATATCCCAATCATTGGATTCTTTATCCTCTAATGATCATAGACATTGTAAATTAACCCTCATAAGGGTATACACCAGTTTACAATTATTACGACATATTTCAATTTTTTGAAAACAGTTTCAGCCTTGTATCAGTCGAATAGATAGTTACTAGTCGACTGATCTCTATCGAAAAGCAAATTCATAGAATTATTAGTCGACTGACCTCTACACCAGTCGACTGATACCCTGATATCAGCTTATTTATGCATTTCTGACCCAATGTCATAAATGCACCAGAAATTCCATAATTATCCAAAATTTTTCCAATTTTGTTGAGAGGTTTGTGGTACCCGTGTCTACTTGGGAAAAATATATTTAAAATATATATATCTTGGATGCCAAGAAGGACACAAAATTCAAAACTATCTAAATAGTTCAAATGAACCTTGACTAAAATTCTAGTTTTGACTTCCTCTTGATGTATCTCCCCATACCAAACCATAATGCATTCCTAGCATTGGTTTAAATGACATCTATACATCAAAAACTAATTTTCATGCAATATAATTCTAATGTCATATTTTCATGCATGGCATGCAACTCATATGTATCAAAACCTAAGGACTGAGACTCAAATTCATCTTTAAATCATTTAGCACACTTCATGGTCTATCTGTAAGTTTCCCAGGTTGATTTTGATGTGGTCAACCGAGTTATGTTAGGTTCTGTTGGTTTTTTATTCATATGTCTAAGTGTGTAGAAATTTAGGAGCATAGGAAGTCGTGCGGAAGATGTAGTGGTCGAGAAGGATGACACGTGAAGGGAGCCGACAGGCTCGGTGCATCTGAGGGACGCGGAGTTCTATGGAAGAGTACGTCGATGGAGCGAGAAGGATGCGCGCGGTGTCTGAGGGATAAGAAGCCAGGAGGAAGCTCGCTCAAGGAGATGGTCAGAGGAGGGTTTGTTGGATCGTTTAGAATTGATAGAGGGGTGAATATCGATAAAACTTTTTCAGATAAAAATAAGAATAATATGTAGCGAAAATAAAACACAATGCTAACACGCTTGGTTTTACTTGGTTCGGAGTCTAGATCGGCTCCTACTCCAAGGCCCATGGTCCTTGACCGTTTACGTTGGACAATTCTATATTACGGAAATTAGTTACAGATTTGAAGCACAAATATAGAATTTAATTTAAGCAATTATATTAAACTAAGCAAATACCGACGACCAGGGAAGGATTCGAAGATCGGAGCAACGGGTCGTCGTTGGCGCTTTAAACTTGAACATGGAGCATTTGGAGCAGAGCGCTTGAATGTTTTCGTTGGAAGCAGTGTTGTCTGGAAGCAAGGGGGTGAACCCCTTTATATATAGTCGTTTGGGGCGCCTGTGTTGAATGGGGAGCCTGACACGTGTACCCTTCTACGTGAATCTTCATCCGCAGACTTGGTTAGCGCTTATCCCTTCAACTAGGGCGCCTGGGATGACTGGGGCGCCTGTATGCTCATGGGTGCCTCTTTTGCTGACGTGGAGGCTTGCTTCATAGACTACTTGGAAGCACCCTTCTGGGGCGCCTGGGACGACTGGGCGCCTGAATGCTCACGGGCGCCTTTTTTGCTGACGTGGAGGCTTGCTTCGCAGACTACTTGGAAAGCACCCTTCTGGGGCGCCTGGATCCATACAGACGCCTGTATTCTCGGGCGCCTTACACCATTCAGGCTCCTGGGATGCAAAGAACTTCAACCTTCGTTCCTGCAACCAGGGTTAGTTCCAAAGAACAAGTAATAGATAAGTTAGGTTTAATTAACACTCTGCACTGTCTTGGTTCTAACTTTGGGCTTCCCAAATAGAACCCTAGGTTGAACCGACGCCTAGTGTTCCCTCCTACGGGGAATGCACCCTCGCCTACTCCTCTCAGGAGAATTTACCTTTTGCCAACTGGCTCCTCCAGTTGGACTTTTGCCCAATCTTCCGGATCAGGACTTCGTGCCCAGTTCACGACAAAGACTTATTGCCCAATCCTTGGTCAGGTCATCGGTGTCCAGCCCTCGACTAGGACGTATTGCCCAATTCATCGAATCGGACTTCGTGCCCAGTCGACGACCAAGACTTATTGCCCAATTCCTCAAATCATGACTTCATGCCTAGCTTACGTAGGACTTTTCCTGCGCACTTCAACAGATACATTAGATCACCATATAACCTTAACTTGTGAACCCTTTGCCATTATTAAAACCCAGGTTCGATCTTGGTGCTTCCGGCACTAACTGGGTTCGGGTGATCCAAACTCTGGAAGGCTTGGAAATCACCCACGAATACCCATTGGAGATGGGTCAACAAGTTGCTGACCAAAAGTCACTCGGACACCTGTATGCATAGGAACGCCCAAGAGCCGTGACCCTTATGCATACGAGCGCTTGAGTGACTCGGGCGCCCCTGTGCATACAGGCGCACGAGAGCTAATTTTATCTACCAGCTAGCCGTTTACGAACGTTGAGCTTCGGATAACCTTCAAGCCATGTGTGCCCTCAAGCACACGGGTGATAATTAATAACTTGATGGATAATTTTGTGTGCCATTAGTGGGAAATTTGGGACTCTAGGTGTGTATTTGTTTATTAAATGATGCATAATTGTTAATAGAGTGCATTTTCATTGGTTAATTAATTTTCCTACATTTTTACACTCATATTTCATTCTACTTGATGTTTTGGCAGCTTGTACATCAAAGGATCAAAAGGGCTAAGATGGATCCATAAAGAACAATATCAGACTCTGCTCAATTTCATTCTGTTGGTGCCCTGATCGGTCACCAATCCGATCATGGAAGCGACTGATCGGTCACTCAGACCGATCAGCATCCACTCAGATAGATCAGCATCCACTCAGACCGATCAGCAGCCACTCAGACCAATCAGCAGCCGTCCAGAACGATCAGATGAGCTTGTACATCAAAGGATCAAAAGGGCATATCAAGGGCTGTGATGGATCCATAAAGGTGATCTAATCACAACCCTCCACTTGGATATAGGCACTTAAGTTGATGGAAATTTCTGTAAGCAATCTTGGCCACTCATTAAGGTGAATGAAGGGTGGAGAGAAGAGCTAGGGAAGAAAGAAAGAGAGGCTACTGTTCGATTGAGAAGGGACGCAAGTTAGGGTAGTCGTGGGAGAGGAGGAAGGCAGTTCATGCAGCCGATTCCATCTTCCACAACTGGACAGCCATTCCTCATTCATGCACGTAGATGAGAAACTTAGACACGGGCTATTCTTCAACTCCACAGTCCATTTCATCTTCCATATGTAGCAATCTCGGCCTTTATGGTCCCTGCAGGCAACCCTCTAGGCCCGACCCTACGGGTCTTCCCACCCCTGGCCAGTGGATTTTTGCCTTTCCCAGGATTCGAACTCTAGACCTCCAGGCTAAGTACTAAAGTTCCTGAATCCTGGGAAAGGCAAAAATCCACTGGCCAGGGGTGGGAAGACCCATATGGAAACTTTCCAATTATGATAAATTTTAGATTTAGGGATTTCAAAGTTTGGAAATCCTCATGAAATTTCGCAAACTTTTGAAATATCCTAGTTTCTGAAATTTTATGATAATTATGAAAACATCCCATTTTTGGAAACTTTCCAATTTAGGAAATTTCCTATTTCGAAAATTTTCTAATTTTGGAAATATGTAAGTTTTCTTTGTACCAGAAACATACAATTATTCTGAAAACCTATTAAGGAAATCTCGCAATTTTGGGCACTTTCTTTCAAGAAAGTCTAGACAAATATATGGATAATTAATTGATAATTAAATTCGAATTGGTTTTAAATTATTAACAAAATTCTTTACTTTGGGGAGTGCCTCGGGGAGCCACCCAAATTAAAGTTAGTTGTTGTAATTTAATTTCCCATTTTGAATAAAATTGTCATATTTAATTTGGCTACGCCTCGGGGAGCGGGCCAAATTAGATTTACAACAAATAATTTCTTTTCTTTGGGTATCTGAGCTTCGGGGAGCCACCCAAAGAAAATAATTTGTTGTAATTAATTAGTCCATAAATAAAATATATAATCAAATCTTGAAATTTGGGGTGATTCTCAAACAATAATTTCCTTATTTGATTTAAGAGGTGATGCTCTTACATATTGTTGTCTCCAAAATTAATTAGGAAAATTGTTTTCTATAAAGTTTTCTTAAATAAGATTTTCATGAAAATAATATGTGGTTGAATTAAGGGAATCTGTCTCTTAATTTAATAAGATTTGATTTAGAGAAATCAAAGTCTTAAACATATTATTTCCGAAATTGATTATGACAATTTAGGAAATTGTTTCCCAAAACACTTCCTTGAATAAAGTATGAAATTAGAATTAGGAAATCCGATTCCTAATTCAATTAATGAGAATTGATAAATTAAGTCACATACATACTTTATTAAGGAAATCGTTAGTACATGACATAATTATATGTCATGAATGTTAGTAATATGAGAGAAGTGTCCTAAGGCAATCACCTTATGATTGTAATCATTTATTTTAATAAATGAAAATTCACTATTTGAGTATACATATTTGTGTATTTGATTGGGATCTTAAACTTATCTACTGAATGTCCGCAATACAATTCACAGCATGAGAGAATTTGTGATGGAATCACAACTAGTGATTATCTCTACATGTGCAATTATGAAGTATTGAAAATATCCCTAGTCGATGAATTGATAAATACGGACACTATCAATTCTGTTGAGACTAGCATGGGTTATTCTCTAATCAGCTGATTCTCACTGGCTGGTGACATTGGGATGTCCGGAGATAAACATGGATGCTAGTTAAGGGAACTAGTTCATTGGAGTGACTAGCTGTAAAACTTCACATGGTAGTCTATACATAGACATGTCATTGAAATTCATACCGCAGCTTAAGTGCGATGTTCCTTTGACTTGCGGTGTTCAAGTCATCTTGGTCATGGAGACTTATACTTTTACATCTTAAGCAAGCATCTCCAAGGAGGTGTGGACCCTGGATGGTTGGGTATAAGCCGAAGTGCCCGAAGATGTTTGAACAGCCTACAAAGGATTCACCACTCCTTGCGAGGAGATGTATACCCAAGGCCTATCGTCGGATTGTTACTCAAAGCCTCTGGCCAGAGCACGTCATGTTTAGAGTATGAGTCTCTTGAATACATGAGAGTAACTAGAAATCCAAAGGACGAGAGAACGTTACTTGGGCTAGGTGTGACATAGTCAGCCTAGTGGGGACTGACACACACAGACCATGTCCTAAACCAAGTGGGTATAAGATGGTGAAGGGAATGAGGCACGATTCATTAGAGCTGCTGAAGGGTTTCAGAATTATTTCTGAGGTCAACCGTTGATCTTTCGATTAATTGGGGGTCATGATGTACTACTAGGTGCCACTCATGATCGTTCTATAATTGGTTAATTATCGACGGCCAACATAAATCGAAAGCCTATTTAGTCACACACACTACGAGTAATCCGAGGGATTTAAAACGAGTTGAAAATTGAATTTTCCGATCAAGAGAAATAAGTCGAATCTGAATTAATCAGAGGCGCAACGGAAGCTTAAAATGGCTAAGTCTTTTGAAGGCTTATTGGGCGAATTAAATGAGTTTAATTCGCGAGGAAGTAGGCTTGGTGTGGCCGGCCAAAGAGGGTGCCCACCCTCTTTGGTTTGGCCGACCACAACATGGAGGGAAACCAATTTATTTGGTTTAAATTATTAAATAAATCAAGTGTGATTTGTTTTATAAAATTATGGATAAATAAATTAATTTATATAATGAGATTTATATAAAGAAATTTATATAAAGAAAATTGTAGAAATTTATTCTTTTTATGGAAATTAAAATGAACCATAAATTGGTTTAATTTTAATTTATAAAATCAATTATGTATTCATTTTTCCATAATAAGAAAAATTTTATACAAATTTTATTCCATAATTAAAAGGAGAGATGTATTTGTTTTATTATAAAGTTAGTTATAATAAAACTAGGCATAACGGAATAATTCATAAGAAAATTTATAAGATAAATTTCTTATGAAAATTTATTCCGTTAATTCCGTTAAAAGGGAGACTTGGCAATGGAGAGGCTACTATATAAAGGAACCAAAGGCAAGCCTTGAATTCCAACAATTAATCAAGAGATTAAGAAGTTCTCTCTCTCCTTCTCTCCTCCTCCTAGGGCCGGCACCCCCCTTTCCTCATCCTAGGGCCGGCGCACACCCCTCGTAGGGCCGGTGCATCCTAGGGTTGCCGTGAGTTGTCTCCACCAAGTAGGTGCCAAAGAAGAAGAAGAAGAAGCGGGTCGCAACTCCTTCCTTCCCGGAATTTTGATTCCGTTACTTGGTGGTTAGTTTCCATCTTTCTCTCTTGTTTTTCTAGTTGTGCCTTTGGAGAATCTAGTAGTTCTCGTCGGCATAAAACTCGTGGCTTTGCGAAGTCATCCCGAAGAGAACTCGGCGTGGACGCGATTAGAGGCGGAGCTTCCAAGGGACGCTACGGTTGGATCTCGTCCCTTACATCGAGTTACGCGAGGTACAATGTAAATTAGTTTACTTTTCTGCAAAAATTTTAATTTATGATCATGTCCACACATCATAAGGTCGCATGCTAGATACGTGGTTAAAAATAATTTGAGAAATTATTTATGCTAATTCTTCCGCTTCATCTAAATATTTTTAAATTTACGAACCCGTATCCTTGTCAACATGCACCCGGTCCCAACAGTGGTATCAGAGCCGGTTAGTGTTCGACATAATCATATAATTGTTTTGCGGAAAACTTTGTCATGATCTCAATTTTGGAAAATTTTCCAATTATGGAAACTTTCCAATCATGATAAACTTTAGATTTATGAATTTGAAAGTTTGGAAATCCTCATGAAATTTCGCAAACTTTTGAAATATCCTAGTTTCTGAAATTTTATGATAATTGTGAAAACATCCCATCTTTGGAAACTTTCCAATTTTGGAAATTTCCTATTTTGGAAATTTTCTAATTTTGGAAATATGTAAGTTTTCTTTGTACCAGAAACTTACAATTATCCTGAAAACCTATTATGAAATCTCGCGATTTTGGACACTTTCTTTCAAGAAAGTCTAGACAAATTTATGGATCATTAATTGACAATTAAATTCGAATTGGTTTTAAATTATTAACAAAATTCTTTATTTTGGATTGAGCCTCGGGGAGCCGTCGAATTTAAAGGTAGTTGTTGTAATTTAATTTACCATTTTGAATAAAATTGTCATGTTTGATTTGGTTACGCGTCGGGGAGCGGACCAAATTGGATTTACGATAAATTACTTTTCTTTGGGTATCTGAGCCTCAGGGAGCCACCCTTAGAAAATAATTTGTTGTAATTAATTAATTCATGAATAAAATATGTGATCAAATCTTGAAAATTTGATTTAAGAGGTGATGCTCTACATATTGTTGTCTCCAAAATTAATTAGGAAAATGGTTTCCTATAGAGTTTTCTTAAATGAGATTTTCATGAAAATAATATGTGGTTGAATTAAGGGAATTTGTCTCTTAATTTGATAAGATTTGATTTAGAGAAATCAAAGTCTTAAACATATTATTTCCGAAATTGATTATGACAATTTAGGAAATTGTTTCCCAAAACAATTCCTTAAATAAAGTATGAAATTAGAATTAGGAAATCCGGTTCCTAATTCAATTAATGAGACTTGATAAATTAAGTCACATACATACTTTATTAAGGAAATCGGTAGTCATGACATAATTATATGTCATGAATGTGCTTAGAAAAGAAAGGATGAGACCTAAAACCCATTACAAAATATTAAGGCCAACACCTTCCATTAATATAGTTAGAATTGGAGTTTTGTTTCTCGTTTGGGTTGATCGACACATCCATGCCCGACTTGAACCTCCATATGTTCAAATCACGGAATTAGTTTATGAATAATATAGTTGGAGTCAGAGGTCAATCCTTAGTTTTGGTTGTTGGACACATCCAAGCCTGACTAAACGGTTGAATGAGCTCCAACCATATTAAAACTATTTCTTGATTAATGGGTTAGCCTTAATCTTGGAGCATCGATTTGTTGTGCCACAACCAAGGTCGATGTAAAGAGAGGTGCAGTTGGGTGCTATGTATAATGTTGCATACTTGTTAATGGGTTAACAACCCAATGATTTATGCAAACATTCAATTAGTTGATAGCATAAAGTGATAGTTACATATATGTGATATGTAATCGGTATAATTACCTACCTTCATAACTAAGAAAAACTTGATGGCCACAGCCATGGTTGTTCTTATCTATGGTTGGATATCAACCTATTTGGAGATGTTCCTACGATCTCCCGAATTGATAAAACGGGTTATTCAATTTGAAAATAAATAGGATTTTATTAATGTATGTTGATACATTCTTTGTCATCTTCTCACATAAGCTCAATTTGTATTTCTAGGTTAATCACTCGATCATGTCTTCTCTGAATTTGCATTCCATTTTGGACACCAATAAACTGACTGGGCCAAACTTCATGGACTGGCTTCGAAACCAGAGGATAGTCCTCAAGGCAGAGAAGCTTGCTTATGTCCTTGAAGATCAACTTCCTAGCCGTCCTCCAGAAAATGCAACTCCAGACCAGTTAGTGGCCTATCAGAAACATATGACCGATTCTGAACTTGCAAGTTGCATCATGCTAGCCTCTATGATACCTGAGCTGCAAAAGCAGCATGAGCATATGGATTCTAATACCATCATCTTCCATCTTCATGAGTTGTTTGAAGAGCAGGCGAGATCCGAAAGGTTCGAAGTCTCCAGACTCCTCTTCACCTCTAGGATGCAGGAAGGTACTTCTGCCTCACAGTTTGTGTTAAAGATGTTGGGGTACATTGAGCGACTGAGCACACTCGATTTTGCAATGGATCATGTGTTGGGACCGGGTGCATGTTGACAAGGATACGGGTTCATAAATTTTAAAATATTTACGTGCAGCGGAAGAATTAGCATAAATAATTTCTCAAATTATTTTTTACCACGTATCTAGCATGCGACCTTATGATGTGTGGATATGATCATAAATTAAAATTTTGCGAAAAAGTAAACTAATTTACTAAGTACCTCGCGTAACTCGAAGTAAGGGACGAGATCCAACCGTAGCGTCCCTTGGAAGCTCCGCCTCTATTCGCGTCCACGCCGAGTTCTCTTCGGGATGACTTCGCAAAGTCACGAGTTTTGTGCAGACGAGAACTACTAGATTCTCCAAAGGCATAACTAGAAAAACAAGAGAGAAAGATGGAAACTAACCACCATGTAACGGAATCAAAATTCCGGGAAAGGAAAGAAGGAGTCGCGATCTGTTTCTTCTTCTTCGGCACCTTCTTGGCGGTTGAAGCTCTCGGCCACCCTTGGGATGTGCGCCAGCCCTAAGGGAGGAGAGAGAGCCGACCCTAGAGAGAGAGAGGGGGCCGACCCTAGAGAGAGAGAGAGTTAGAGAGAGAGAGGGAGCTACTAATCACTTGATAACTCAATTGAGGAATTCAAGCCTAGCCTTGGTTCCTTTATATAGTAGCCTCTCCCTTGCCATGTCTCCCCTTTAACGGAATTAACGGAATAAATTTTCATAAGAAATTTATCTTATAAATTTTCTTATTAATTATTCCGTTATGTCAAGTTTTATTATAACTAATTTTATAATAAAACAAATACATCTCTCTTTTTAATTATGGAATAAATTTTCATAAAATTTATTATATAAATTTTCATGAAATTTATTATATAAATTTTCTCATCATGGAAAAATCAATTCATAATTGATTTTATAAAATAAAAATAAACCAATTAAAGTTTATTTTAATCTCCATAAAAAGAATAAATTTATTATATAAATTTTTTCTTTATCATGGAAAAATCAATTCATAATTGATTTTATAAAATAAAATAAATCAATCCATGGTTCATTTTAATTTCCATAAAAAGAATAAATTTATTATATAAATTTTTCTTATCATGGAAAAATCAATTCATAATTGATTTTATAAAATAAAATAAACCATTTAAGTTTATTTTAATTTCCATGAAAACAAATTTATTTATCCATAATTTATAAAACAAATCGCGCTTGATTTATTTTATAATTTAAACCAATTAAATTGGTTTCTCCTTTTTGTGGCCGGCCAAACCAAGAGGGTGGGCACCCTCTTTGGCCGGCCACACCAAGCCATCCCTCGCGAATTAAACTCATTTAATTCGCCCAATAAGCCTTCAAAAGACTTAGCCATTTTAAGCTTCCGTTGCGCCTCTGATTAATTCAGATTCGACTTATTTCTCTTGATCGGAAAATCCAATTTTCAACTCGTTTTAAATCCCTCGGATTACTCGTAGTGCGTGTGACTAAATAGGCTTTCGATTTATGTTGGCCGTCTATAATTCATCAATTATAGAACGATCATGAGTGGCACCTAGTAGTACATCATGATCCCCAATTAATCGAAAGATCAACGGTTGACCTCAGAAATTATTCTGAAACCCTTCAGCAGCTCTAATGAATCGTGCCTCATTCCCTTCACCATCTTATACCCACTTGGTTCAGGACATGGTCTGTGTGTGTCAGTCCCCACTAGGCTGACTACGTCACACCTAGCCCAAGTAAGTTCTTCTCGTCCTTTGGATTTCTAATTACTCTCATGTATTTAAGAGACTCATACTCTAACATGATATGCTCTGGCCAGAGGCTTTGAGTAACAATCCGACGATAGGCCTGGGTATACATCTCCTCGCAAGGAGTGGTGAATCCTTTGTAGGCTGTTCAAACATCTTCGGGCACTTCGGCTTATACCCAACCATCCTGGGTCCACACCTCCTTGGAGATGCTTGCTTAAGATGTTAAAGTATAAGTCTCCATGACCAAGATGACTTGAACACCGCAAGTCAAAGGAACATCGCACTTAAGCTGCAGTAAGAACTTCACTGACATGTCTATGTATAGACTACCATGTGAAGTTTTACAGTAGTCACTCCAATGAACTAGTTCCCTTAACTAGCATCCATGTTTATCTCCGGACATCCCAATGTCACCAGCCAGTGAGAATCAGCTGATTAGAGAATAACCCATGCTAGTCTCAACAGAATTGATAGTGTCCTTTTTATCAATTCATCGACTAGGGATATTTTCAATACTTCACAATTGCACATGTAGAGATAATCACTAGTTGTGATCCCATCACAAATTCTCTTATGCTGTGAATTGTATTGCGGACATTCAGTAGATGAGTTTAAGATCCCAATCAAATACACAAATATGTATACTCAAATAGTGAATTTTCATTTATTAAATAAATGTTTACAATCATAAGGCGATTGCCTTAGGACACTTCTCTCATATCACTAACAAACTCCCACTTGGCCTAATGCCAATCGCTACGGTATCCAATACCACAGGCTCTAACATGACCCTCAAACTTGCTTTGAGGCAAGGCCTTAGTTAAAGGATCCGCTAAATTCCTTTCAGTGGGAATTTTCTCAATTTGTATATCACTCCTACTTATAATCTCTCTGATCAGATGATAGCGGCGAAGCACGTGTTTGGATCGCTGATGAGACCTTGGTTCCATTGCTTGTGCAATAGCTCCATTGTTGTCGCAGTAAACCGCACTGCTTCATCAATGGTTGGAACCACACCAAGTTCGGAGACAAACTTCTTGATCCAGACTGCTTCCTTTGCTGCTTCCGAAGCTGCGATATATTCCGCTTCCGTGGTAGAATCCGCTACGGTGTCTTGTTTGGAACTCTTCCAACTTATTGCGCCTCCATTCAAAGTAAATACGTATCCAGACTGAGATTTGGAGTCATCCTTATCTGTCTGGAAACTGGCATCTGTATACCCACGTATTACCATATCTCCTTCTCCATATATTAGGAACACATCCTTAGTTCTTCTTAAGTACTTAAGGATTGTCTTGACAGCCGCCCAATGATCCATTCCTGGATCGACTGGTATCTGCTTGTGACACTCAGAGCATACGATACATCGGGCCTAGTACATAACATAGCATACATGATAGATCCTATCGCGGATGCATAAGGAATCTTATTCATGCAAATCCTCTCGTCTTCTGTGCGCGGACACATAGACTTTGAAAGGTTGATCCCATGCCTGATGGGAAGGTAACCTTTCTTGGATTCCGACATGCTAAACCTTTTTAGCACTCGGTCTATATATGTAGACTGCGAAAGACCAAGCAACCGTTTTGATCTATCTCTATAGATTCTAATCCCAAGGATATAGGTTGCTTCTCCCAGGTCTTTCATGGAGAAAGTTTTGGACAACCAAATTTTAACTGTCTGTAAGACTGATATATCGTTTCCTATAAGTAATATGTCATCGACATATAATACTAGGAATACGACTGCACTCCCACTAACCTTCTTATACACACAAGGTTCGTCAGGATTTTGTGAGAAATCAAACTCTTTGATTGTCTCATCAAAACGGATGTTCCAGCTCCTGGATGCTTGCTTCAGTCCATATATGGATCGTCGAAGCTTGCATACTTTGGTTTTATCAACCGATGTGAAACCTTCAGGTTGTATCATGTATACATCCTCAAGCAGGTTTCCATTAAGGAAAGCTGTTTTCACATCCATTTGCCATATCTCATAATCATAATGAGCTGCTATGGCTAGGAGCATCCGAATGGATTTAAGCATAGCTACTGGCGAATAGGTTTCGTCATAATCAATTCCTTGTTTCTGACGATATCCTTTTGCCACTAATCTAGCCTTAAAGGTAACAACATTACCTTCCATGTCGGTTTTCTTCTTGAAAACCCACTTGCACCCTATGGGCTTAATCCCTTCAGGTGGGTTAACCAAGTCCCATACTTGTTTTTGTACATGGAATCCATTTCCGACTTCATGGCTTCAAGCCATTTGTCCCTTTCTGAACTTTTCAGAACATCTTCATAACTGATAGGTTCGTCATCGTTATGAGTAACACGTCGTTCGATTCACTTATGAGAAATCCGTATCTCTCTGGAATATTGCGTGTCCTATCAGACCTACGAAGAGGTGGTGTTGTTTTAGGTTCAACTGATAGCTCATCATTATGAGTTATTGGTTGTGGGTCTAGACTAGGTGTCTCTGTAATGTCTATTGGAGTTTCTTGAACTTCATCAAGTTCAATGCCACTCCCACTGTTTTCTTGTAAAAGAAATTCTTTTTCCAGAAATACAGCATGCCTTGAAACAAACACCTTTTGTTCCAAGGGATGATAGAATTGGTAACCCTTCGTTTCCTTAGGGTATCCAATAAATAGACATTTATCAGACTTAGCATCCAATTTGTCTGATACAGTCCGCTTCACATAAGCAGGACAACCCCATATCTTAAGGTGAGTTAAGTGAGGTTTCTTACTATTCCATGTCTCATATGGAGTAGTAGAGACTACCTTGGTCGGGACTCTGTTTAGCAAGTAAACAGCTGTCTTAAGTGCATAGCCCCAAAAGGATTTTGGAAGAGTTGCATGATTCATCATAGATCTAACCATGTCCATCAAGGTTCGATTGCGCCTCTCAGATACACCATTATGCTGTGGTGTATATGGCGGAGTCCATTGGGACAATATCCCATTGTCCCTAAGATAATCTTGAAACTCTTGACTTAAGTATTCACCACCCCGATCGGATCGAAGTATCTTAATACTTTTGCCAAGCTGTTTCTCTACTTCATTTCTGAACTCTTTGAATTTCTTAAAAGCTTCAGATTTGTGTTTCATCAAGAACACATACCCGAATCGTGAGTGATCATCGATAAAGGTAATGAAGTAGCTATAGCCTCCTTGTGCAAGAGTCGACATTGGTCCACATACATCAGTATTTATTAGACCATGCAATTCTCCCACTGGATTTCCTTTTCCGGAAAAGGGTAATTTGGCCATCTTGCCTTTTAAGCATGATTCACATGTATCAAATGAACCGGGTTCAAATGATTCCAGAATTCCACATCGGTGTAATTTGGTCATGCGTTTCTTACTTACATGGCTAAGACGACAATGCCACATATAGGAGTCTATTCGATTATCTATTCGAGCACGATTGTTGCTTACTTCGATATTGAAAACGTCACCGGATAAATCTAACGTGTAGATACCATTGCACAAAGTTCCAGTCCCATAAAGAACGTCATTTAAAGTTATGTAACAACAATTGTTACTAAAAGTTAAATGATAACCCTTTTCATTCAAACATGAAATAGATACAATGTTCTTTATTAACTAAGGAACAATATAACAATTATCCAATTCTAAGACAAGTCCTGTAGGGAGCTTTAGTAAATATGTTCCGATGGAATTAGCAGCAATCTTTTCTCCATTTCCAACTCGCAAATTCACTTCTCCCTTGACGAGTCTTCTTCTATTCCTTAGCCCCTGTATGTCATTACATATATGTGAGCTACACCCAGTATCAAGTACCCAGGTGTTTGAGGAAATAGAGTGACATTCAATAACGAAGATGCCTGAAGAGGATAGGGCATCGGATGCCTTCTTCTTCAAGGACTCAAGATAAACCTTGCAGTTTCTTCGCCAGTGACCCTCCTTGCCACAGTGATGGCAAGTGCCTTTTGGTGCCTTTTCAATCCTTTTGTCCTTAGTTAACTTATTGGTGTCCAAAATGGAACGCAAATTCAGAGAAGACATGATCGAGTGATTATCCTAGAAATACAAATTGAGCTTATGTGAGAAGAATGATAAAGAATGCATCAATATACATTAATTAAATCCTATTTATTTTTCGAATTGAATAACCCTTTTTATCAATTCGGGAGATCGTAGGAGCATCTCCAAATAGGTTGATATCCAACCATAGATAAGAACAACCATGGCTGTGGCCATCAAGTTATTCTTAGCTATGAAGGTAGGTAATTATACCGATTACACATCACATATATGTAACTATCACTTTATGCTATCAACTAATTGAATGTTTGCATAAATCATTGGGTTGTTAACTCATTAACAAGTATGCAACATTATACATAGCACCCAACTGCACCTCTCTTTACATCGACCTTGGCTGTGGCACAACAAATCGATGCTCCAAGCTTAAGGCTGACCCATTAATCAAGAAATAGTTTTAATATGGTTGGAGCTCATTCAACCGTTTAGTCAGGCTTGGATGTGTCCAACAACCAAAACTAAGGATTGACCTCTGACTCCAACTATATTATTCATAAACTAATTCCATGGTTTGAACATGTTGAGGTTCAAGCCGGGCATGGATGTGTCCATCAACCCAAACGAGAAACAAAACTCCGATTCTAACCATATTAATGGAAGGTGTTGGCCTTAATATTTTGTAAGGGGTTTTGGGTCTCATCCTTTCTTTTCTAAGCACATTCATGACATATAATTATGTCATGACTAACGATTTCCTTAATAAAGTATGTATGTGACTTAATTTATCAAGTCTCATTAATTGAATTAGGAACCAGATTTCCTAATTCTAATTTCATACTTTATTCAAGGAATTATTTTGGGAAACAATTTCCTAAATTGTCATAATCAATTTCGGAAATAATATGTTTAAGACTTTGATTTCTCTAAATCAAATCTTATTAAATTAAGAGACAGATTCCCTTAATTCAACCACATATTATTTTCATGAAAATCTCTTTTAAGAAAACTCTATAGGAAACCATTTTCCTAATTAATTTTGGAGACAACAATATTAAGAGCATCACCTCTTAAATCAAATTTCCAAGATTTGATACATATTTTATTCATGGATTAATTAATTACAACAAATTATTTTCTAAGGGTGGCTCCCCGAGGCTCAGATACCCAAAGAAAAGAAATTTTCGTAAATCCAATTTGGTCCGCTCCCCGAGGCGTAACCAAATTAAACATGACAATTTTATTCAAAATGGGAAATTAAATTACAACAACTAACTTTAAATTGGACGGCTCCCCGAGGCTCAATCCAAAATAAAGAATTTTGTTAATAATTTAAAACCAATTCAATTTAATTGTCAATTAATGATCCATAAATTTGCCTAGACTTTCTTGAAAGAATGTGCCCAAAATTGCGAGATTTCATAATAGGTTTTCAGAATAATTGTAAGTTTCTGGTACAAAGAAAACTTACATATTTCCAAAATTGGAAAATTTCCAAAATAGGAAATTTCCAAAATTGGAAAGTTTCCAAAGATGGGAAGTTTTCACAATTATCATAAAATTTCAGAAACTAGGATATTTCAAAAGTTTGCGAAATTTCATGAGGATTTCCAAACTTGAAATTCCTAAATCTAAAATTTATCATAATTGGAAAGTTTCCATAATTGGAAAATTTTTCCAAAATTGAGATCATGACAAAGTTTTCCGCAAAACAATTATATGATTATGTCGAACACTAACCGGCTCTGATACCACTGTTGGGACCGGGTGCATGTTGACAAGGATACGAGTTCGTAATTTTAAAAATAATTACGTGCAGCGGAAGAATTAGCATAAATAATTTCTCAAATTATTTTAACCACGTATCTAGCATGCAACCTTATGATGTGTGGACATGATCATAAATTAAAATTTTGCAGAAAGTAAACTAATTTACTCAATACCTCGCGAACTCGAAGTAGGGACGAGATCCAACCGTAGCGTCCCTTGGAAGCTCCGCCTCTATTCGCGTCCACGCCGAGTTCTCTTCGGGATGACTTCGCAAAGCCACGAGTTTCGTGCCACAGAACACTAGATTCTCCAAAGGCACAACTAGAATATCAAGAGAGAGAGATGGAAACTAACCACCAAGTAACGGAATCAAGATTCCGGGGAAAGGAAGGAAGGAGTCGCGACCCGCTTCTTCTTCTTCTTCGGCCTCTTCTTGGTGGTGGCTCACGGCAAGGGAAGGAGGCGCCGGCCCTAGAGGGGGAGAGGGCGCCGGCCCTAGAGGGAGAGGGAGAGAAGGAGAGAGAGAGAGGGCTTGCTACTTGATCTCTTGATTGGAATTCAAGCCTTGCCTTGTTTCCTTTATATAGTAGCCTCTCCATTGCCATGTCTCCCCTTTAACGGAATAAATTTTCATAAGAAATTTATCTTATAAATTTTCTTATGAATTATTCCGTTATGGCAAGTTTTATTATAACTAACTTTATAATAAAACAAACACATCTCCTCTTTTATTATGGAATAAATTTTCACAAAAATTTATTATATAAATTTTTCTTATCATGGAAAAATCAATTCATAATTGATTTTATAAAATAAAATAAATCAATCCATGGTTCATTTTAATTTCCATAAAAAGAATAAATTTATTAAATAAATTTTTCTCATCATGGAAAAATCAATTCATAATTGATTTTATAAAATAAAATAAACCAATCCATGGTTCATTTTAATTTCCATAAAAAGAATAAATTTATTATATAAATTTTTCTTATCATGGAAAAATCAATTCATAATTGATTTTATAAAATAAAATAAACCAATCTAAGGTTTATTTTAATTTCCATGAAAATAAATTTCTTTATATAAATTTATTTATCCATAATTTTATAAAACAAATCGCGCTTGATTTATTTTATAATTTAAACCAAATAAATTAGTTTCCCTCCGTAATTGTGGCCGGCCAAACCAATGAGGGTGGCCACCCTCTTTGGCCGGCCACACCAAGCCAAACCCTTGCGAATTAAACTCATTTAATTCGTCCAATAAGCCTTCAAAAGACTTAGTCATTTTAAGCTTCCGATGCGCCTCTGATAAATTCAGATTCGACTTATTTCTCTTGATTGAAAAATCCAATTTTCAACTTATTTTAAATCCCTCGGATTACTCGTAGTGCGTGTGACTAAATAGGCTTTCGATTTATGTTGGTCGTCTACAGTTCATCAATTATAGAATGATCATGAGTGGTACCTAGTAGTACATCATGATCCCCAATTAATCGAAAGATCAACGGTTGACCTCAGAAGTAATTCTGAAATCCTTCAGCAGCTATAATGAATCGTGCCTCATTCCCTTCACCATCTTATACCCACTTGGTTCAGGATACGGTCTATGTGTGTCAGTTCCCACTAGGCTGACTACATCACACCTAGCCCAAGTAATGTCTTTATCGTCCAATGGATTCTAATTACTCTCATGTATTTCAGAGACTCATACTCTGAACATGTCATGCTCTGGCCTGAGGCTTTGAGTAACAATCCGACGATAGGCCTTGGGTATACATCCCCTCGCAAGGAGTGGTAAATCCTTTGTAGGCTGTTCAAACATCTTCAGGCACTTCGGCTTATACCCAACCATCCTAGGTCCACACCTCCTTGGAGATTCTTGCTTAAGATGTTAAAGTATAAGTCTCCATGACCAAGATGACTTGAACACCGCAAGTCAAAGGAACATCGCACTTAAGCTGCAGTAAGAACTTCACTGACATGTCTATATGTAGACTACCATGTGAAGTTTTACAGCCAGTCACTCCAATGAACTAGTTCCCTTAACTAGCATTTATGTTTATCTCCGAACATCCCAATGTCACCAGCCAGTGAGAATCAGCTGATTAGAGAATAACCCATGCTAGTCTCAACAGAATTGATAGTGTCCTTATTATCAATTCATCGACTAGGGACAATTTCGATACTTCACAATTGCACATGTAGAGATAATCACTAGTTGTGAATTCATCACAAATCTCTCATGCTGTGAATTGTATTGTGGACATTCAGTAAATGAGTTTAAGATCTCAATCAAATACATACACATGTATACTCAAATAGTGAATATTCATTTATTAAAATAAATATTTACAATCATAAGGCGATTGCCTTAGGACACTTCTCTTATATTACTAACAGTTTGGAGATACCACTCCTACTCCATGACTGTCCGTAAGGTGGACGATCATGATCCATCGGTGGATGATTCCCCGAAAAGCCTCCTGCTAGCTCGTGTCGCTCTTTGTGGGTGGTGAAACCTTGCCACAACCATGTAAGCACACCTGAGTACTAATATACTACTAATAAACATTAACCATGTTTCTTTTATCATCTTTTGCTCAGCCAAACCGAGCTCTCTTAAATAGAGCTTATTCCTGATTCTGTCGTTACCAGTCGCACCAGTCGAGGTCAGCTGTCGAATTCGAACATTATAGCCCAACGATCGAATTCAGCCGACACCAGTCGACTGCACAAGAGACTAGTCGACTAATCTTTTTGTGCCCTCTACCAGTCAACTGCTCCCAACAGCAGTCGACTGCCCAAACCTTAAACCTAGGGTTTCAACCCCGAGTATATTTACTCAGCACTCGTCCTCGTCTGACCAACCTAGACCTAACTTTCTAGCTTCTCCATTAGCCTCATGTCTCTTGGATGCTTCTCCAACCTTTACGTCTTGTCTTCTGGAGCTTCTTTCGGCCTCGGTCTTTGTTGTTGGGTATTCCTTTGCAATGACATAGCCTTCTAGCCTCCTCCATCAGCCTCACGCCCCTCGTATGCCTCCCCATCCTTCACGATTTGTCTTCTGGAGCTTCCTTCGGCCTTAGTACTTGACTCTTCTCATTTACTAAGATCTCACTTGGACTTTCTTATTGTACCTGTATCCTGCACACTCACAATGTATATCAAATACAACAATAAACCTAACTTAAACCTTTCCTCAAACATCAAAATCTAGGGCACCTAGATTGCTCTATCAATTTCTCCCTTTTTGATGTTTGGCAACCCGTTTAAGTTAGGGAAATAATAACAATGCATAAATCATAGAACCTAACCTTAGGCTCCCCCTTTACCTAAGCTCCACCTTGAGTAGGTTTTTTTTTTTTGCAAAGGTACTTTCTCCCCCTTTGCTAACATATGAGCAACAATTACTCTCCCTTCACGTAAGCTTCCCCTTGAGCTTGAATTTCTTACAAAGGTGTGTTGGTTTACTACTTAAACCTAACACTTCTCCCCCTTTGCCACACATCAAAAAGAACTCCAACAATATCCCAATCATTGGATTCTTTATCCTCTAATGATCATAGACATTGTAAATTAACCCTCATAAGGGTATACACCAGTTTACAATTATTACGACATATTTCAATTTTTTGAAAACAGTTTCAGCCTTGTATCAGTCGAATAGATAGTTACTAGTCGACTGATCTCTATCGAAAAGCAAATTCATAGAATTATTAGTCGACTGACCTCTACACCAGTCGACTGATACCCTGATATCAGCTTATTTATGCATTTCTGACCCAATGTCATAAATGCACCAGAAATTCCATAATTATCCAAAATTTTTCCAATTTTGTTGAGAGGTTTGTGGTACCCGTGTCTACTTGGGAAAAATATATTTAAAATATATATATCTTGGATGCCAAGAAGGACACAAAATTCAAAACTATCTAAATAGTTCAAATGAACCTTGACTAAAATTCTAGTTTTGACTTCCTCTTGATGTATCTCCCCATACCAAACCATAATGCATTCCTAGCATTGGTTTAAATGACATCTATACATCAAAAACTAATTTTCATGCAATATAATTCTAATGTCATATTTTTCATGCATGGCATGCAACTCATATGTATCAAAACCTAAGGACTGAGACTCAATTCATCTTTAAATCATTTAGCACACTTCATGGTCTATCTGTAAGTTTCCCAGGTTGATTTTGATGTGGTCAACCGAGTTATGTTAGGTTCTGTTGGTTTTTTATTCATATGTCTAAGTGTGTAGAAATTTAGGAGCATAGGAAGTCGTGCGGAAGATGTAGTGGTCGAGAAGGATGACACGTGAAGGGAGCCGACAGGCTCGGTGCATCTGGAGGGACGCGGAGTTCTATGGAAGAGTACGTCGATGGAGCGAGAAGGATGCGCGCGGTGTCTGAGGGATAAGAAGCCAGGAGGAAGCTCGCTCAAGGAGATGGTCAGAGGAGGGTTTGTTGGATCGTTTAGAATTGATAGAGGGGTGAATATCGATAAAACTTTTTCAGATAAAAATAAGAATAATATGTAGCGGAAAATAAAAACCAATGCTAACACGCTGGTTTTACTTGGTTCGGAGTCTAGATCGGCTCCTACTCCAAGGCCCATGGTCCTTGACCGTTTACGTTGGACCAATTCTATATTACGGAAAATTAGTTACAGATTTGAAGCACCAAATATAGAATTTAATTTAAGCAATTATATTAAACTAAGCAAATACCGACGACCAGGGAAGGATTCGAAGATCGGAGCAACGGGTCGTCGGTTGGCGCTTTAAACTTGAACATGGAGCATTTGGGAGCAGAGCGCTTGAATGTTTTCGTTGGAAGCAGTGTTTGTCTGGAAGCAAGGGGGTGAACCCCTTTATATATAGTCGTTTGGGGCGCCTGTGTTGAATGGGGAGCCTGACACGTGTACCCTTCTACGTGAATCTTCATCCGCAGACTTGGTTAGCGCTTATCCCTTCAACTAGGGCGCCTGGGATGACTGGGGCGCCTGTATGCTCATGGGTGCCTCTTTTGCTGACGTGGAGGCTGCTTCATAGACTACTTGGAGCACCCTTCTGGGGCGCCTGGGACGACTGGGCGCCTGAATGCTCACGGGCGCCTTTTTTGCTGACGTGGAGGCTTGCTTCGCAGACTACTTGGAAAGCACCCTTCTGGGGCGCCTGGATCCATACAGACGCCTGTATTCTCGGGCGCCTTACACCATTCAGGCTCCTGGGATGCAAAGAACTTCAACCTTCGTTCCTGCAACCAGGGTTAGTTCCAAAGAACAAGTAATAGATAAGTTAGGTTTAATTAACACTCTGCACTGTCTTGGTTCTAACTTTGGGCTTCCCAAATAGAACCCTAGGTTGAACCGACGCCTAGTGTTCCCTCCTACGGGGAATGCACCCTCGCCTACTCCTCTCAGGAGAATTTACCTTTTGCCAACTGGCTCCTCCAGTTGGACTTTTGCCCAATCTTCCGGATCAGGACTTCGTGCCCAGTTCACGACAAAGACTTATTGCCCAATCCTTGGTCAGGTCATCGGTGTCCAGCCCTCGACTAGGACGTATTGCCCAATTCATCGAATCGGACTTCGTGCCCAGTCGACGACCAAGACTTATTGCCCAATTCCTCAAATCATGACTTCATGCCTAGCTTACGTAGGACTTTTCCTGCGCACTTCAACAGATACATTAGATCACCATATAACCTTAACTTGTGAACCCTTTGCCATTATTAAAACCCAGGTTCGATCTTGGTGCTTCCGGCACTAACTGGGTTCGGGTGATCCAAACTCTGGAAGGCTTGGAAATCACCCACGAATACCCATTGGAGATGGGTCAACAAGTTGCTGACCAAAAGTCACTCGGACACCTGTATGCATAGGAACGCCCAAGAGCCGTGACCCTTATGCATACGAGCGCTTGAGTGACTCGGGCGCCCCTGTGCATACAGGCGCACGAGAGCTAATTTTATCTACCAGCTAGCCGTTTACGAACGTTGAGCTTCGGATAACCTTCAAGCCATGTGTGCCCTCAAGCACACGGGTGATAATTAATAACTTGATGGATAATTTTGTGTGCCATTAGTGGGAAATTTGGGACTCTAGGTGTGTATTTGTTTATTAAATGATGCATAATTGTTAATAGAGTGCATTTTCATTGGTTAATTAATTTTCCTACATTTTTACACTCATATTTCATTCTACTTGATGTTTTGGCAGCTTGTACATCAAAGGATCAAAAGGGCTAAGATGGATCCATAAAGAACAATATCAGACTCTGCTCAATTTCATTCTGTTGGTGCCCTGATCGGTCACCAATCCGATCATGGAAGCGACTGATCGGTCACTCAGACCGATCAGCATCCACTCAGATCGATCAGCAGCCACTCAGACCAATCAGCAGCCGTCCAGAACGATCAGATGAGCTTGTACATCAAAGGATCAAAAGGGCATATCAAGGGCTGTGATGGATCCATAAAGGTGATCTAATCACAACCCTCCACTTGGATATAGGCACTTAAGTTGATGGAAATTTCTGTAAGCAATCTTGGCCACTCATTAAGGTGAATGAAGGGTGGAGAGAAGAGCTAGGGAAGAAAGAAAGAGAGGCTACTGTTCGATTGAGAAGGGACGCAAGTTAGGGTAGTCGTGGGAGAGGAGGAAGGCAGTTCATGCAGCCGATTCCATCTTCCACAACTGGACAGCCATTCCTCATTCATGCACGTAGATGAGAAACTTAGACACGGGCTATTCTTCAACTCCACAGTCCATTTCATCTTCCATATGTAGCAATCTCGGCCTTTATGGTCCCTGCAGGCAACCCTCTAGGCCCGACCCTACGGGTCTTCCCACCCCTGGCCAGTGGATTTTTGCCTTTCCCAGGATTCAGGAACTTTAGTACTTAGCCTGGAGGTCTAGAGTTCGAATCCTGGGAAAGGCAAAAATCCACTGGCCAGGGGTGGGAAGACCCATATGGAAACTTTCCAATTATGATAAATTTTAGATTTAGGGATTTCAAAGTTTGGAAATCCTCATGAAATTTCGCAAACTTTTGAAATATCCTAGTTTCTGAAATTTTATGATAATTATGAAAACATCCCATTTTTGGAAACTTTCCAATTTAGGAAATTTCCTATTTCGAAAATTTTCTATTTTGGAAATATGTAAGTTTTCTTTGTACCAGAAACATACAATTATTCTGAAAACCTATTAAGGAAATCTCGCAATTTTGGGCACTTTCTTTCAAGAAAGTCTAGACAAATATATGGATAATTAATTGATAATTAAATTCGAATTGGTTTTAAATTATTAACAAAATTCTTTACTTTGGGGAGTGCCTCGGGGAGCCACCCAAATTAAAGTTAGTTGTTGTAATTTAATTTCCATTTTGAATAAAATTGTCATATTTAATTTGGCTACGCCTCGGGGAGCGGGCCAAATTAGATTTACAACAAATAATTTCTTTTCTTTGGGTATCTGAGCTTCGGGGAGCCACCCAAAGAAAATAATTTGTTGTAATTAATTAGTCCATAAATAAAATATATAATCAAATCTTGAAATTTGGGGTGATTCTCAAACAATAATTTCCTTATTTGATTTAAGAGGTGATGCTCTTACATATTGTTGTCTCCAAAATTAATTAGGAAAATTGTTTTCTATAAAGTTTTCTTAAATAAGATTTTCATGAAAATAATATGTGGTTGAATTAAGGGAATCTGTCTCTTAATTTAATAAGATTTGATTTAGAGAAATCAAAGTCTTAAACATATTATTTCCGAAATTGATTATGACAATTTAGGAAATTGTTTCCCAAAACACTTCCTTGAATAAAGTATGAAATTAGAATTAGGAAATCCGATTCCTAATTCAATTAATGAGAATTGATAAATTAAGTCACATACATACTTTATTAAGGAAATCGTTAGTACATGACATAATTATATGTCATGAATGTTAGTAATATGAGAGAAGTGTCCTAAGGCAATCACCTTATGATTGTAATCATTTATTTTAATAAATGAAAATTCACTATTTGAGTATACATATTTGTGTATTTGATTGGGATCTTAAACTTATCTACTGAATGTCCGCAATACAATTCACAGCATGAGAGAATTTGTGATGGAATCACAACTAGTGATTATCTCTACATGTGCAATTATGAAGTATTGAAAATATCCCTAGTCGATGAATTGATAAATACGGACACTATCAATTCTGTTGAGACTAGCATGGGTTATTCTCTAATCAGCTGATTCTCACTGGCTGGTGACATTGGGATGTCCGGAGATAAACATGGATGCTAGTTAAGGGAACTAGTTCATTGGAGTGACTAGCTGTAAAACTTCACATGGTAGTCTATAATAGACATGTCATTGAAATTCATACCGCAGCTTAAGTGCGATGTTCCTTTGACTTGCGGTGTTCAAGTCATCTTGGTCATGGAGACTTATACTTTACATCTTAAGCAAGCATCTCCAAGGAGGTGTGGACCCTGGATGGTTGGGTATAAGCCGAAGTGCCCGAAGATGTTTGAACAGCCTACAAAGGATTCACCACTCCTTGCGAGGAGATGTATACCCAAGGCTATCGTCGGATTGTTACTCAAAGCCTCTGGCCAGAGCACGTCATGTTTAGAGTATGAGTCTCTTGAATACATGAGAGTAACTAGAAATCCAAAGGACGAGAGAACGTTACTTGGGCTAGGTGTGACATAGTCAGCCTAGTGGGGACTGACACACACAGACCATGTCCTAAACCAAGTGGGTATAAGATGGTGAAGGGAATGAGGCACGATTCATTAGAGCTGCTAAGGGGTTTCAGAATTATTTCTGAGGTCAACCGTTGATCTTTCGATTAATTGGGGGTCATGATGTACTACTAGGTGCCACTCATGATCGTTCTATAATTGGTTAATTATCGACGGCCAAACATAAATCGAAAGCCTATTTAGTCACACACACTACGAGTAATCCGAGGGATTTAAAACGAGTTGAAAATTGAATTTTCCGATCAAGAGAAATAAAGTCGAATCTGAATTAATCAG
>JAGFNQ010006647.1:0-23489 GCA_024364735.1 Boesenbergia rotunda
CTAAATAGGCTTTCGATTTATGTTGGCCGTCTATAATTAACTAATTATAGAACGATCATGAGTGGCACCTAGTAGTACATCATGATCCCCAATTAATCGAAAGATCAACGGTTTGACCTCAGAAGAAATTATTCTGAAACCCTTCAGCAGCTCTAATGAATCGTGCCCCATTCCCTTCACCACCTTATACCCACTTGGTTCAGGACACGGTCAATGGTGTCAGTCCCCACTAGGCTGACTACGTCACACCTAGCCCAAGTAATGTCTTACTCGTCCTTTGGATTTCTAATTACTCTCATGTATTTAGAGACTCTCACTCTAAACATGATATGCTCTGGCCAGAGGCTTTTGAGTAACAATCCCGACGATAGGCCTGGGTATACATCTCCTCGCAAGGAGTGGTGAATTCTTTGTAGGCTGTTCAAACATCTTCGGGCACTTCGGCTTATACCCGATCATCCTGGGTCCACACCTCCTTGGAGATGCATGCTTAAGATGTCAAAAGTATAAGTCTCTATGGACCAAGATGACTTGAACACCGCAAGTCAAAGGAACATCGCACTTAAGCCGCAGTAAGATCTTCATTGACATATCTACATGTAGATTCGCTTATGAAGTCTTACAGCTAGTCACTCCAATGAACTAGTTCCCTTAACTAGCATCCATGTTTATCTCCGGACATCCCCAATGTCACCAGCCAGTGAGAATCAGCTGAATAGAGAATAACCCATGCTAGTCTCAAACAGAACTGATAATGTCCGTATTATCAATTCATCGACTAGGGATATTTTCAACACTTCACATTTGCACATTTAGAGATAATCACTAGTTGTGATCCCATCACAAATTCTCTTATGCTATGAATTGTATGGCAGACATTCAGTAGATGAGTTTAAGATCCCAATCAAATACACAAACATGTATACTCAAATAGTGAATTATCATTTATTGAAATAAATGTTTACAATCATAAGGCGATTGCCTTAGGACACTTCTCTCATATCACTAACAAACTCCCACTTGGCCTAATGCCAATCGCTACGGTATCCAATACCACAGGCTCTAACATGACCCTCAAACTTGCTTTGAGGCAAGGCCTTAGTTAAAGGATCCGCTATATTCCTTTCAGTGGGAACTCACTCAATTTGTATGTCATTCCTACTTATAATCTCTCTGATCAGATGATAGCGGCGAAGCACATGTTTGGATCGCTGATGAGACCTTGGTTCCTTTGCTTGTGCAATAGCTCCATTGTTGTCGCAGTAAACCGGCACTGCATCATCAATGGTTGGAACCACGCCAAGTTCAGAGACGAACTTCTTGATCCAGACTGCTTCCATTGCTGCTTCCGAAGCTGCGATATATTCCGCTTCCGTGGTGGAATCCGCTACAGTGTCTTGTTTGGAACTTTTCCAACTTACTGCGCCTCCATTCAAAGTAAATACGTATCCAGACTGTGATTTGGAGTCATCCTTATCTGTCTGGAAACTGGCATCTGTATACCCACGTATTACCATATCTCCTTCTCCATATATTAGGAACACATCCTTAGTTCATCTTAAGTACTTAAGGATTGCCTTAACAGCCGCCCAGTGATCCATTCCTGGATCCGACTGGTATCTGCTTGTGACGCTCAAAGCATATGATACATCAGGACTAGTACATAACATAGCATACATGATAGATCCTATCGCGGATGCATAGGGAATCTTATTCATGCAAATCCTCTCGTCTTCTGTGCGCGGACACATAGACTTTGAAAGGTTGATCCCATGCCTAATGGGAAGGTAACCTTTCTTGGATTCCGACATGCTAAACCTTTTTAGCACTCGGTCTATATATGTAGACTGCGAAAGACCAAGCAACCGTTTTGATCTATGTCTATATATTCTAATCCCAAGGATATAGGTTGCTTCTCCCAGGTCTTTCATGGAGAAAGTTTTGGACTACCAAATTTTAACTATCTGTAAGACTGAAATATCGTTTCCTATAAGTAAGATGTCGTCGACATATAATACTAGGAATACGACTGCACTCCCACTAACCTTCTTGTACACACAAGGTTCGTGAGGATTTTGTGAGGAATCAAACTTTTTGATTGTCTCATCAAAACGGATGTTCCAGCTCCTAGATGCTTGCTTCAGTCCATATATGGATCGTCGAAGCTTGCATACCTTGGTTTTATCAACCGATGTGAAACCTTCAGGCTGTATCATGTATACGTCCTCAAGCAGGTTTCCATTAAGGAAAGCTGTTTTCACATCCATTTGCCAAATCTCATAATCATAATGAGCTGCTATGGCTAGGAGCATCCGAATGGATTTAAGCATAGCTACTGGCGAATAGGTTTCGTCATAATCAATTCCTTGTTTTTGACGATATCCCTTTGCCACTAATCTAGCCTTAAAGGTAACAACATTACCTTCCATGTCGGTTTTCTTCTTGAAAACCCACTTGCACCCTATGGGTTTAATCCCTTCAGGTGGGTTAACCAAGTCCCATACTTGATTTTCGTACATGGAATCCATTTCCGACTTCATGGCTTCAAGCCATTTGTCCCTTTCTGAACTTTTCAGAACATCTTCATAACTGATAGGTTCGTCATCGTCAATGAGCAACACGTCATTCGATTCACTTACGAGAAATCCGTATCTCTCTGGAATGTTGCGTGTCCTATCAGACCTACGAAGAGGTGGTGTAGTTTTAGGTTCAACTGATAGCTCATCATTATGAATTATCGGTTGTGGGCCTAGACTCGGTGTCTCTGTAATGTCTATTGGAGTTTCTTGAACTTCATCAAGTTCAATGCCACTCCCACTATTTTCTTGTAAAAGAAATTCTTTTTCTAGAAATACAGCATGCCTTGAGACAAACTCCTTTTGTTCCAAGTGATGATAGAATTGGTAACCCTTCGTTTCCTTAGGGTTTCCAATAAATAGACATTTATCAGACTTAGCATCCAATTTGTCTGATACAACCCGCTTCACATAAGCAGGACAACCCCATATCTTAAGGTGAGTTAAGTGAGGTTTCTTACTATTCCAAATCTCATATGGAGTAGTAGAGACTACCTTGGTCGGGACTCTGTTTAATAAATAAACAGCTGTCTTAAGTGCATAACACCAAAAGGATTTTGGAAGAGTTGCATGATTCATCATCGACCTAACCATGTCCATCAAGGTTTGGTTTCGCCTCTCAGATACACCATTATGCTGTGGTGTATATGGCGGAGTCCATTGGGATAATATCCCATTGTCCCTTAGATAATCTTGAAACTCTTGACTTAAGTATTCACCTCCCCGATCGGATCGAAGTATTTTAATACTTTTGCCAAGCTGTTTCTCTACTTCATTTCTGAACTCTTTGAATTTCTCAAAGGCTTCAGATTTGTGTTTCATCAAGAACACGTACCCGAATTGTGAGTGATCATCGATAAAGGTGATGAAGTAGCTATAGCCTCCTTGTGCAAGAGTTGACATTGGTCCACATACATCAGTATGTATTAGACCAGGCAATTCTCCCACTGGATTACCTTTTCCGGTAAAGGGTAATTTGGTCATCTTGCCTTTTAAGCACGATTCGCATGTATCAAATGAATCGGGTTCAAATGATTCCAAAATTCTACATCGGTGCAATTCGGTCATGCGTTTCTTACTTACATGGCCAAGACGACAATGCCAAGTGTAGGAGTCTATTCGATTATCTATTCGAGCACATTTGTTGCTAACTTCGATATTGAAAACGTCACTGGATAAATCTAACGTGTAGATGTCATTGCACAAAGTTTCATTCCCATAAAGAACGCCATTTAAAGTTATGTAACAACAATTGTTACATCTAGTCACTCCAATGAACTAGTTCCCTTAACTAGCATCCATGTTTATCTCCGGACATCCCAATGTAACCAGCCAGTGAGAATCAGCTGAATAGAGAATAACCCATGCTAGTCTCAACAGAACTGATAATGTCCGTATTTATCAATTCATCGACTAGGGATATTTCCAACACTTCACATTTGCACATTTAGAGATAATCACTAGTTGTGATCCCATCACAAATTCTCTTATGCTGTGAATTGTATGGCGGACATTCAGTAGATGAGTTTAAGATCCCAATCAAATACACAAACATGTATACTCAAATAGTGAATTATCATTTATTGAAATAAATGTTTACAATCATAAGGCGATTGCCTTAGGACACTTCTCTCATATCACTAACAATATGGACTAAAGCAAGCATCCAGGAGCTGGAACATCCGTTTTGATGAGACAATCAAAGAGTTTGATTTCTCACAAAATCCTGACGAACCTTGTGTGTACAAGAAGGTTAGTGGGAGTGCAGTCGTATTCCTAGTGTTATATGTCGATGACATATTACTTATAGGAAACAATATATCAGTCTTATAGTCAGTTAATATTTGGTTGTCCAAAATTTTCTCCATGAAAGACCTGGGAGAAGCAACCTATATCCTTGGGATTAGAATCTATAGAGATAGATCAAAACGATTGTTTGGCCTTTCGCAGTCTACATATATAGACCGAGTGCTAAAAAGGTTTAGCATGTCGGAATCCAAGAAAGGTTACCTTCCCATCAGGCATAGGATCAACCTTTCAAAGTCTATGTGTCCGCGTACAGAAGACGAGAGGATTTGCATGAATATGATTCCTTATGCATCCGCGATAGGATCTATCATGTATGCTATGTTATGTACTAGGCCTGATGTATCATATGCTCTAAGCGTCACAAGAAGATACCAGTCTGATCCAGGAATGGATCATTGGGCGGCTGTCAAGACAATCCTCAAGTACTTATGAAGAACTAAGGATGTGTTCCTAATATATAGAGAAGGAGATATGGTAATACGTGGGTATACAGATGCCAATTTCCAGACAGATAAGGATGACTCCAAATCTCATTCTGGATACATATTTATTTTGAATGAAAGCGCAATAAGTTGGAAGAGTTCCAAGCAAGACACCGTAGCGGATTCTACCACGGAAGCGGAATATATTGCAGCTTCGGAAGCAGCAAAGGAAGCAGTCTGGATCAAGAAGTTTGCCTCAGAACTTGGTGTGGTTCCAACCATTAATGAAGCAATACCGATTTATTGCGACACAATGGAGCTATTGCACAAGCGAAGGAACCAAGGTCTCATCAACGATCCAAACATGTGCTTCGCCGCTATCATCTGATCAGAGAGATTATAAGTAGGAATGATTTACAAATTAAGAAAATTCCCACTGAAAGGAATTTAGCAGATCCTTTAACTAAGGCCTTGCCTCAAAGCAAGTTTGAGGGTCATGTTAGAGCTTATGGTATTGGATACCATAGCGATTGACATTAGGCCAAGTGGGAGTTTGTTAGTGATATGAGAAAAGTGTCCTAAGGCAATCGCCTTATGATTGTAATCATTTATTTTAATAAATGAATATTCACTATTTGAGTATACATGTTTATGTATTTGATTGAGATCTTAAACACATTTACTGAATGTCCGCAATACAATTCACAGCATGAGAGAATTTGCGATGAATTCACAACTAGTGATTATCTCTACATGTGCAATTGTAAAGTATTGAAATTGTCCCTAGTCGATGAATTGATAAATACGGACACTATCAATTCTGTTGAGACTAGCATGGGCTATTCTCTAATCAGCTGATTCTCACTGGCTGGTGACATTGGGATGTCCGGAGATAAACATGAATGCTAGTTAAGGGAACTAGTTCATTTGAGTGACTGGCTGTAAAACTTCATATGGTAATCTACATATAGATATGTCAATGAAGTTCTTACTGCAGCTTATGTGCGATGTTCTTTTGACTTGCGGTGTTCAAGTCATCTTGGTCATGAAGACTTATACTTTAACATCTTAAGCAAGCATCTCCAAGGAGGTGTGGACCCAGGATGATTGGGTATAAGCCGAAGTGCCCGAAGATGTTTGAACAGCCAACAAAGGATTCACCACTCCTTGCGAGGAGACGTATACCCAAGGCCTATCGTCGGATTGTTACTCGAAGCCTCTGGCCAGAGCATCACATGTTCCGAGTATGAATCTCTCAGAAACATGAGAGTAATTAGAATCCGTTGGACGAGAAAGACATTACTTGGGCTAGGTGTGACGTAGTCAGCCTAGTGGGGACTGACACACATAGACCGTGTCCTGAACCAAGTGGGTATAAGATGGTGAAGGGAATGATGCACGATTCATTAAAGCTGCTGAAGGGTTTCAGAATTATTTCTGAGGTCAACCGTTGATCTTTCGATTAATTAGGGATCATGATGTACTACTAGGTGTCACTCATGATCGTTCTATAATTGGTTAATTATAGACGACCAACATAAATCGAAAACCTATTTAGTCACACGCACTACGAGTGATCCGAGGGATTTAAAACGAGTTAAAAATTAGATTTTCCGATCAAGAGAGATAAGTCGAATCTGAATTTTTCAGAGACGCATCGGAAGCATAAAATGGCTAAGTCTTTTGAAGACTTATTGGACGAATTAAATGAGTTTAATTCGTATGGTTTTAGCTTGGGTTTGGCCGGCCACAACAAAAGGGGAAAACTGATTTTTTTTTCAAATTATAAAATAAACCGAGCATGGTTTGTTTTATAAAATTATGGATAAAGAAATTTATATAAAGAAATTTATATAAAGAGATTTATTTTTCATGGAAATTAAAATGAACCATGGATTGGTTTATTTTATTTTATAAAATCAATAATGGATTGATTTACCATGATAAAGAAATTTATATAAAGAAATTTCTTTCCAAAAGAAAAGGGAGACATGGTTGTTTTTATCATAAATTAAATTATGATAAAAACTTGGCATGATGGAATAATTCATAGAAAAATTTATATGATAAATTTCTTATGAAAATTTATTCCATAAAAAGGAGACTTGGCGATTGAGAGACTATTATATAAATGAACCAAGGCAAGGCTTTTAGATAAAAGATCTAGAAATAAGCCCTCTCTCTCTCTCCTTCTCTCCCTCTCCCTCCTCTAGTGCCGCCGGTCCTAAAAGGATGACCCCTTTGTTGCCGTGAGCTTCATCCACCAAGCAGTTGACGAAGAAGAAGAAGAAGCGGGCACAACTCCTTCCTTCCTCCCTGAATCTTGATTCCGTTCTTCGCTTGGTGGTTAGTCTTCCCATCTCTCTCATGGTATTCTTGTCGTGCCTTTGGAGAATCTAGTAGTTCTTGTCGGCACGAAACTCGTGGCTTTGCGAAGTCATCCCGAAGAAAACTCGGCGTGGACGCGAATAGAGGCGGAGCTTCCAAGGGACGCTTACGGTTGGATCTCGTCCCTTCCTTCGAGTTACGCGAGGTATTAAGTAAATTAGTTTACTTTCTGCAAAATTTTAATATATGATCATGTCTACACAATATAAGGTTGCATGCTTAGATGTGTGGTTAAATAATTTAGAAAATTATTTATGCTAAATCTTCCACTGCACGTAATAAATTTTAAAATTACGAACCCGCATCCATGTCAACATGCACCCGGTCCCAACAGTTGGATTGAGAAACACGATAGAGGGGGGGTGAATATCGTGAAAATCATTTCGGAAAAGAATAAGAGAAAATACGCAACGGAAATAAAACAAACACACAAAGAACACAAGTATTTTTACTTGGTTCGAAGTCGCGGTCGGCTCCTGTAACACCCCAGTAAAATTCCCTTGAATATTATCTCTAATATTCAGTGTGATTCATGAATAATAGTTAGAGTTGTGGGAGTTTTAGTGTAAGTGTTAATAGGCCTTATATGGGTTCTAAATGGTGGGAATTCCTAATGGGTTTTAAATATCACTTCATTTGTTATCCTAATGGGCCCCATGAGGATAAAAGAAATAGCACATCATGTAATGGGTCTTATTTTAGATGGGCTTGCAAAAGAATAATAATAAAAAATGTAATGATGTAGGTGCCAAGGATTGAATCTTAGATCTTAGAGATGTTGTAAGCCTTAAGAATGCATGTGTAACCAATTCACCTAGCAAGGGAGTACTATTAGGAAGATAAAGAGAATTGTAGATAGGTGTAAGGATAAGGGAAGTGAAGAGTCACCATAAGAGGAGGCACCATGCCCTTTCACTTGCCCCCTTCACTTAGTAAAAGAGGTGGGATGAGAAGTGAAGAGGCTTAAGTTACTTTTCTCTTCTTCTCTTCCACCAAGGCCCTTCCTCTCCCCTCTCTTCTTCCTTCTTGGCCGAAAATCCCAAAGGGGTTTTCCTCTTGTAAAACTTCACAAGAGGTCTCCCTCTTGAAGATCCAAGTTCTTCTACAAGGCTACAAGAGCAAGGAGTACTCTAAAGTCAAGAAGGTTTCCTTTTGTTTCTCTATTGAGGTTTATAACTGAGACAACAAGGGTAAGACTCCCCTCACCTGCAACATAATAACTAATATATATATTTGTTTATGATCTTGTATGTTCTTGTGATGTGTTGCTAAAAATCATGAAGTTTTTCCCTATAGGTAAGTTTCGACCATCATGGGTTTTAGGGCCTAGGTTTGTGTTTGATGCTATCTAATGACTCCAATCTTTTCTTGATGTTATGTTATGAGTTATGATGAAAAAAAAGATGAAGCAAAAAGACCCTTAAAAGTTTAGGCCAAGGCTCTCAAGAAGCCATAAACTTTTTGGCTATAAGAAGATGTTTGGGTTCTTTTTGACTAGCTAATGGTTTTAATTCCTTGTTGATGTTTGTATGAGGGTTTTATATATATTTTATGCCATGTTTCCCCTCTAAACATGTTCGGTTAATTCCCTAAATAAGGGCAAAAAAATGAGTTAAAGATGTCATGTTACTTGCTAATGCTTCCTAGTGTTAGAGTATGTATTATATGCATGTTGTATGAATCAATTACTTTTGTTTTTGTCAATTTCATGTTGATAAGAACCTTAGAAGTTTCTGATCAGTTTCCTAAATTAGGACTTAGGATGGGTTAAGGTCACTACTTCACTTGATAATGTCTCTTGGTAATAGGACATTCAATGTATGCATGTTGTATGAGTTGTAAGATTATGTGTTGTGTTTTTATGTCATGATAATCCTATCTAAATGTTTTGATCAGTAGAGTATATGATGAATTATGGTTGAATTAAAGGTATTCATGTTTTATTATGCCATGATAGATGAAAAGAAATAAAAGAGTTAAAGATGTCATGTTACTTGTTAATATTTTCTAGTGTTAGAATATATATCATATGCATGTTGTATGAATCAATTGTTTTTGTTTCTTGGTTATTTTCATGTTGATATGAACCTTAGAAGTTTATGATCAGTACCTTAAATTGGGTTTTAGGATGGGTTAAGGTCACTACCTCACTTGATGATATCTCTTGGTAATAGGATATTTAATGTATGCATGTTGTATGAGTTGTGAGATGTTGTGTTGTGTTTTCATGCCATGATAACCCTATCTAAATGTTTTGACCAATGGAATATATGTTGAATTATGGTTGAATTAAAGGTATCTATGTTTCATTAGGCCATGATAGATTAAAAAAATTTGGAACAAGTTCCCTAGGTGTATCATCCTTAGTTTTAAACTGAACATTATGTGTTTATGAATCATGAATGATAAGTTGCCATGTTATGAATTTTCTTACCATGAAATTATGTTTCTCCATGCCATGCTCATGCTTGAAAGTTATGATGACATTTATGCTTTGAATGTATGTCCATGACATGTATGACATTATGAATAAAAGAATGTCTAAAGAGCAATTTCTAAGAAAAGAAAAGAAATGACGAACGCTATGCTAAAGAGAAATTGCTATAGAAAGAAAAGGAATCATATATACTATTTTACTTTATGTATTGGCTTGTACCGGATCTTGAAAAAGGTCCAAGGGATGGGCTCCTATGCAAGGCCCCGATTCTGGACTACCGTAGCTGTCCATGGTTCTGGGACTACCGTAGCTGTCCAACAGGGATAGGCTCCTTATGAAAGCCTCGGTTCTGGGACTAACGTAGCTATCCTCAGTTCTGGGACTACCGAAGCTGTCCTTGATGTGTGGTACAAGCCAGGGATCCCCAATGATGATGATATGTTGATGTTCAAGTATTATATTATATATATTTTCATAAGAGCATCCTTAATGTTTATGCACATGTTTATGTTTAATGATATTGCATATGCTATGCTTAATGTTTATGCATATGTTTATGTTTAATGATATTGCATATGCTATCCTTAATGTTTATGCACATGTTTATGTTTAATGATATTGCATATGCTATGATTAATGTTTATGCACATGTTTATGTTTAATGATATTGCATATGTTATGTCTAATGTTTATGCACATGATTATGTTTTAAAGATTATGCGAATGTTAAGTGTTTATGCTTATGAGCTTTAGTTGCTTTAAGTATTATTCATGTTATATGTTTATGTCAAATGATGTAGATTTCTAGTTATATGTGATGTACGGATTTTGTGAGTACGCAAGGAGCTTACTAAGAATTTTATGCTTATAGTCTACCTTCTTATGTTGCAGATCAAACTAAAGGGGAAGCAGCAGGAGGGCCTGTGTGTGTGTGGAAGTGACTTGGCAGAACGATCCTACTATTGTCTTTACTCTTACTTATGGGCTTATTTCTCATGGACTTAATGTTGCTACTTATAAATGCATGTGTTAGTTTTTATGTTTACGCTTACTACTTGTTGGAGTTGATGTTCTTTATGATATGCATGCTTAAAGTAGAACTATATACTCTCTTAATAGATATGCTATGCAATGATTCACATGCTTAAAGTAGTTTTGTTATAAAAAAATTTATCCAATCGCATATGTTCATGATTTAGTATTATTTCCGCTGCTATATTTACGCTCCATATGCAATAATGTATGAAAGAAAGAAAAAAAAAGTAACATGTCGCTCACGTAAGGGGCGGGCGTTACTTCTCCTACTCCAAGGCCCACGGTCCTTGATCGCTTACTGCGGGCAATTCTATAATCGTTCAAAGGTTTACAGATTTTGATACAAGAATATTGTAGTAAAAAAGAATACACTTGTTGTTACCGACGCCCGGTGTGGATCGTACTTCGGAGTAGAGGGTCATCGTCGGGGCTAGAGTCTCGAGATCGGAGTTTGTCAGAGTAGAGCGCTTGAACGAAAAGCTTAGAAGCGTTGGAAAGTTTTGTTTTTGAAGCCTCGGGGTTGATCCCCTTTTATAGTGCTCCTGGTGGCGCCTGATTCGCTGGGGGCGCCTGACACGTGCCTTCAGATCGGAGAAACATCATTCATAGCTCGGTCAGCGCTTATCCCCTTCGAATCGGCCTCTGAGCTGACTGGGGCCCCCGTGACCTCCTGGGCGCCCAACTTGACTTGGTCCATTGGCTTCGTGGCTGATTTTGCTTCGACTACCTCTTTGGCTTTGACCTTGGGCGCCCGGGATCTCTCGGGCGCCTAGCCTAGTGTGGTTTCGAAGCGATTCTTGTTCTTTGCTGGTTTGCCTTTGACCTTGGGCGCCCGGGACCTCCCGGGCGCCTAGCCAAGTTTCCTACCCCTCTCCTTTGGGGCGTTCTGAGCTGCAGAAACACACTCCTTCGGCCCATACATACAAGGTTAGTTCCAAAACAATCAAAGCAAGAATATTAGTTAGTATTTACACTCGTAGCTGTCTTGGTTCTGACTTCGGGTCTCCCAAATGGAACCCTAGGTCGAACCGACGCCTACTGTTCCCTCGACGGGGAACGCGTCCTCACCTACTCCTCTCAGGAGAGTTTACCTTTTGCCAACCGGCTCCTCCGGTTGAACTTTTGCCCAGCTTTACTCACCAGGTCTTCGTGCCCAATCCTCGACCAGGTCTTAGTGCCCAATTCCTCGAATCAGGTCTTCGGTGCCCAACCCTCGGCCAGGTCTTAGTGCCCAATTCCTCGAACCATGTCTTCGGTGCCCAGCCCTCGGCCAGGTCATAGTGCCCAACCCTTGGTCAGGTCTTAGGTGCCCAGCCCTCGGCCAGGACTTAGTGCCCAACCCTTGGTCAGGTCTTATGTGCCCATCCCTCAGCCAGGACGTAGTGCCTAGTGTTCCTAGGGCTTTTCCTGCACACTTGAGTAACATCGTTAGATCACAAATAGTACTTAACTTTGAATCCTTTGCCAATATCAAAACAAGATTCGATATGGTGCTTCCTGCACCAACAATCTCCCCCTTTTTGATTTATGGCAACACAATTCAAAGTTAAGGAAAAACTTATAACTAATAAGAAAAGAAAGTAACAATCAATGAAGTATAACAGTTATGAACAGAATAAATGTAGATTTGAAAAGAAATCCTTTATTTCTCATACTCCCCCTAAAACCCAGAATACTTGTGTTATAAAAATACTTAACTTTGACCTTTCCTCCCCTTTGACATATATCAAAAACATACATGGGCGAACAAGGTTTTTAATAGACAGTTTTGAGTTTTATCAAAATAAATTTAAGTAAAGAAGTTCATAACTTTTTCAAAAAATAGTTTTCAAACAAAACATGTTACAAAACCTTGCAACATTGAAACATTGCATAAAGCTCCCCCTTATGATTTTAAATTTTCCCCTTTAAGCTTTTTGGCAGAATACTTGAAAAGAGTTCTATGTATAAACATACTCACAGGTTCAATTTGAAATGAAACAAAATTTTCTGGGTATCACAAATGAGATTCTAAGTTAGAAAAACCTTAGGTTAAAGTGAAAATATTTTTGAGAGCTTCTAAGATAATCTTTCTTTGAAAAATATGTTTTGAAAGAGATTTAAAATTTGTGTATCAGAAAATATAAAAATTTGAGCGAAAAAATAATCCTAAGTAAAATAATGTCAAGAATTATGATAATTTTTAAGTAACAAAATTTTGAAAGAATAAAGAATTGATGCTCAAAAATAGAATTGGAGTCAAGTGTATATTCTTAATGAGCCCATGCATGATAATCAACAAAAAGTATTTAATCAATAAGTTTACTTGTTTTGAATATTTTGAAAAATGCAGATACTTAAAAAACAAGTACTTTTGAACAATTGTCTTTAAAACATAAGTACTTTGAAAAATTTTATGAATTTGAAAAAAAAAACATAAGTACTTTGAAAAATTTTATGAATTTGAAAAACATAAGTACTTTGAAAAAATATTATTTTTAAAAGATAATATTTTACTTGACTTGGTTTCTTTTCCAATCGGCCACAATCCTAGGAAACCTTGTTGGCTACAAGGATATTTTCCTAAGTGTCCTGGAAATTCTTCAAACTCAAGTAAATATTAGTTTCCATAAGTATATGAAAGTATTTAAACAAACTCCCTTATGTTTTCAGACGGATTTAAATAATGCAGTTCATGAAAACATATTATTTTGAAATTAGCAATTCTTCCAATTTGACCTCCTCCTAAACTTGACCCAATCCTAGGAAGCTTGTTGACCACAAGTACTCTTCCTCTGAGTCTTTAGGGTTGGTTCAGACCACAAGAATTATTTAATAATTCAAAATAAATAATTGCCAAAAAAACTTGTCAGAAAATCTTCTTTTGAGTTAGACTTCCCCAAAATTTGACATATCCTAGGAGTCCTTGTAGATCATGAAGTGGACCTTCCTCTGTGTCTTTAGGTTTTATTAAAATCAAAAGAATAGTTTTGATTAACAGTATGGTAATTTTCAAGAAGATAATTTTAGAAAATTCAATTTGAAATGAAGATAATTTTTTAAAGCATAAGCCCCATTTTCAAAAACATTTTGAAATGATAATGGTTTTAAAGCACAAGGTTTTTTTTTGAAACATCTAAATATAATTTTAATTTTTTTTTTGAAAAAAAACTCCCCCTGTATCTGACATCGTCCTACTCTATCTAAGTTCCTTAAGGGACTTCAGTGTTGACCTAGTTTGACTGATCAGTAATTAAGTTAATCAAGTCCTAGATCATAGTTATCAAGTCCTAGATCATAGTTATCATTCAATCAAGACTTAGTTTGATGAGTTAATTTTGAAAACAAATGAAATTCAATTTTTGAAACATGTTGAGTGGAAAACATATAGAGTTAATTTAGATTTAATTTTAGAAAAAATTGAGTTGATTTTGAAATTTTGAATAACATTATTAGGTCCTAGACATCTCACCCAGTTCTACATAACAAAACAGGTTACCTTATCTGTTTTGTGAGATGTTTTATTTTTATCTTCGAATTAATGTTAAATCTAAGATTTACTTAAAATTTGTGTTAGATTCAAATCTGACAATAGTAAAGTGAATTTGATTTTCTATAATTGGCTTCCAGGTCTTGGCGAGACACTAGGCCTTCTTTGGTCGTAGCCTTATTGGATCTCAACCCTTTCCTTGACAAAGCCTTTTATAGAAAATTCATCTTCAAGTTACTCCTTGAAAGATTTTGGTCTAACTAGTTTGGGTCTTGAATCGGTAGCTTCGGCTAGTTCCACCAGACTAAACAGACCAAGTAGGACATACTTGACCTTATTAAAAGGGCTTCCCTAACATACTATCATCTCACCTCCACCCAATACTATGTTGTTCAAATTTTAATTCAACTGTTTGTCCATTAACTATCCAATTCTAAATCCAAGCATAAAAAGCTAAATAAAATTATAATGAGGGGAAATTTCTAGATTTTCTAAGTTAGCAAGATTATTAATTAGTTTTTCTAGTATATCAATTTTAATTTTCAAAGTCTCATTTTCATGTCTTAATTTTCTGAAGTTTGAATTAATTAATTTGCATAAATTAATTATGTTATTTAAGCATGCATCCATATCTAAATTTGACCAAGCGAGATTAATTAAACTATCAGTAATCATGGTAAAGAGTGGATTTTGATATAAATTAAAGTTACCCGTATTGATAGGTTGTCCTGGATCTTTGGCTCTTCTATCTGTGCATTCATCTTTGTAATGCCCTAACTTCTGGCACTTGAAGAATTGGATGTGACTTTTGTCCTTTCGTGCTTTTGGAACTGGTTCCTTTGTTGCCGTCGATGGTGTCATTCGTATCTTACGAGTAGGACACTTACTTTTGTAGTGCCCTCTCTCCCTGCATGTGTAACAAATTACACGATTTTTCAAATTTGAATTTACTAATTTACCTTTTGATTCCTTATTGGGAATCTCCCCCTTGATTCTTGCCGTCTCGGATATAGACCCATCTTCTGATTCCGTGTCTGAGTCGGACTCGGGTACTGGTTGAAGTTCCTTCTTTGGTGGTTCTTTTAGAGTTTTCCCTGCAATAGAATTTACACTTTCCTCGACCATTACAGTATCTGTTTGATTATTTAATTCTAATTTTGAAAAGAATTTGAAATTGGTTACCATCTCAGTCAATTCGTCGTCTGATTCTAGTTTGATTTCGACTTTGGATTCGGGTTCAGACTCTGACTCGGCTGTCTGTGCTTTGACCGAGAGTGCAAGATAACTTAGGTGATCTTCTTCTTCATTTAATTCGTCCGATGATTCGAACATCTTTCCTTCAAAGACCTCGATGTTGTAACTCTCTTCATGTAGGTTAATCAATTGTTCCCACATCTCTTTAGCACATTCGAATGGTCCAATCTGCTTGAATAGTTCTTTTGTTAGGCCGCATTGTAGGATTGCAGTCGCCTTTGCATCTGCCTAGATCTTCCTCAGAGTTGGTTCGTCCAATTTATACCAGGTGATCGGCATTCTATCTTCTGTAGGTACTGTAAACCCCGTTTGGATTATCATCCATAAATCTAGATGGGCTTTTAGGTGGGATTCCATTACACCCTTCCAGGATCAGAAGTTCTCGCCAGAGAATAGAGGCGGACGAACACTGTTCCATTCTTGATTGGCCATTAAGGATAAATCTTGCACACAAAAAGAAAAAATAGAAATGTACCAAGACTTGGTCTTGGATTAGTAGTGCGGGAGAAGGGAAAAAAATAGCCCAAAATAAATATTGCACGAATTTCGAGGCGGAATAATAAAAAATAATAATAATAAAATGTTTTGACAAATTTTTAAAAATGTTGGCTTTATCAATTCTGATTAATGATGAAAAAGTAAGGCTTCAATGTTTGGGAGAAATTTTGCTCGAATTAAGGTAGCACGAATTTCGAGAAAAAAATATTAAAATAATAGGAAAAAAAGTTTATGACAAATTTTCAAAAACTGATCGTTTTATCAATTCTGACTTATGGTGAAAAAATAAGAATTCAAAATTGAAGAATTCAACCCACCCACAGATATTATTTATTTGAAATAAAAAATGATCGAGTGGTGTTGCACCAACCTCGATTATCGAGAAAGATTGAAAAAAAATTAAAATTAATTCCGTAAATCCGAAAAAAAGCTCTCAAATTGGTGGTTGCACCAAATTTGAGCCACCCGCTCTAATACCACTTGTTGGATCGAGAAACACGATAGAGGGGGGTGAATATCGTGAAAATCGTTTCGGATAAGAATAAGAGAAAATACACAGCAGAAATAAAACAAACACACAAAGAACACAAGTATTTTTACTTGGTTCGAAGTCGCGGTCGGCTCCTACTCCAAGGCCCACGGTCCTTGACCGTTTATTGCGGGCAATTCTATAATCGCGCAAAGGTTTACAGATTTTGATACAAGAATATTACAGTAAAAAAGAATACACATTTCGTTACCGACGCCCGGTGTGGATCGTACTTCGGAGCAGAGGGTCGGCGGCGACGCTAGAGTCTCGAGATCGGAGTTTGCCGGAGCAGAGCGCTAGAACGAAAAGCATAGAGGCATTGGAAAGTTTTGTTTTTGAAGCCTCTGGGTCAAGCCCCTTTTATAGTGCTCCTGGGGGTACCTGATTCGCTGGGGGCGTCTGACACGTGCCTTCAGATTGGAGAAACTTCATCCGTAGCTCGGTCAATGCTTATCCCCTTTGAATCAGCCTCTGGAGCTGACTGGGGCGCCCAGGACCTCCTGGGCGCCCAGCTTGACTTGGTCCGCTGGATTCGTGGCTAATTTTGCTTCGACTACCTCTTTGGCTTTGACCTTGGGCGCCCGGGACCTCTCAGGCGCCTAGCCTAGTGTGGTTTCGAAGCGATTCTTGTTCTTTGCTGTTTTGCCTTTGACCTTGGGCGCCCGGGACCTCCCGGGCGCCTAGCCCAGTTTCCTGCCCCTCTCCTTTGGGGCGTTATGAGCTGCTGAAACACACTCCTTCGGTCCCTGCATACAAGGTTATTGTTAGATGTGTATACTGAAAGACATGCTTCTTTTATATATATGAACATCTTTATTTTGAAAAGAGAATCGCAACCACACTAGGTGCATGTTTATATTAGTACATGCATGAAGTCCAATTACTTTGCATTGTAGATAACATGGTGTGTGGTGTCACACGGAAGATCATGTTATCAGTTCTTTGCTTAGTATAAATAGAGGGCCACAACCGAGATGGAATTGGACAACCCATCGGAATGGTTGTAGTGTAATTAGGTGTGGTTGGTCTTGACCATAGGATTACACTAGTGTGCTTTGAGTACATTGAGCAGGACCAAAACCTGAGGTTATCCAATTTGTACTGACTCAATAATTGGATATGACCTCATGATATTATTATAGAGTATGATCCCTTAATCCCGAAATAATATCGAGCATATATTATTAATTATTATTTCTTTAATTTACTAATGGGCGAGATCTATTCTGTTAGATCAATAGGCCCGGTAAGTTGGGAGATAATATTAATAATATGATGTGTCGTTGATTATTGACGAAATTCATGTCCTGGTGAGTCGGATTGATGATGCCCCCTTGATGAGCTCGAAAGGTTCATCATACTAAACCCTGCAGGTGGATTTGATCCGGCATGATGATAAGGTCTAGTGGTACTAGTCAAGGATCCAGAAGTTAATTAATTTAAATTGTCAGTAATTTAATTAATTAACGGGCATGCGAGATCTTAAACACGGGGGGATGGACGACTTGTAATAAGTAGAGCACATATGTAAATATGGGGGTTGGTGCGGTAATTCAATGAGGGCCCTTTAGTGGAATGGATCCTCATTAATGGACCGAGTTTGGATTCATTAGTAGGCCAAGATCCAACTCCTCCTCATGGTCCCTACTGTAGCCCTATATATATCCCATGGTGGCATGGAACCAAGATGATGATTGATGAATTAATCTTAAAGAACACAAGAAACCTAATCTCTTCTCTCCATCTCTTTCTCTCTCTCTACGGCGCCGAAGATGTTTCTCCACGGGCGACCTGCATGCAAAATTGGCAACGTTCTTTTCAATTAAGAAATTGCAAACGTTCTTTGCAATTACTTTGCAATTAAGAAATTGCAAACGTTCTTTGCAATTGAGAAATTGCAAACGTTCTTTGCAATTACTTTGCAATTAAGAAATTGCAAACGTTCTTTGCAATTAAGAAATTGCAATTATAAAGGAGGCAGCCAATTCTCCGATTGGAGGATTAATCCTTCAAGTTGCATGGCATGCGTCTTCTCCCTGCTTGGAAAAAGAGAAGGGCACCGGCATCTCCATGCATGGAGTTGGGCGCCGGCTTCTCCAAGTTTGGAGTTGGGCACCGGCTTCTCGATGCTTGGAGTCTGCTGCCGGCTTCATCAGTACGAGGAGAAGGGCACAGGTAGTGCCGGGTTCATCTGTGCGAGGAGAAGGGCGCCGGCAGCGCCGGCTTCTTTTGTGCGCGGAGAAGGGCAGTGGCTGGCGCCGGCTTCTTCCGTACGTAGATGAGGGACCTAGGGTACTGGATGCGGACTGTGGAGGAGTTGCTTACAGACTTTGTCTTGATGCAACTCACAGTTCGGGCATCGGTAATGGAGGAGAAGAATAGTAAGGTTTTGTGTTTGGATTATCTTCTTCCTAGGTGCGGCCGGCGGCATCCTTTTGGTTAGGGATTGGTTGGCGCAAGGAGAAGGGATCAACTTGGTGACCACAGGTCTTGTTAGATCGTCGCCCACACGACGTCCAAGAGGGAAGGGTCATACACTAGAAGATTGTAAGGTAACGGAAGGTATATTCTTCCTTGGCTCCTTTCATTTTTATTTGTACATACCTTATTCAATTGCCTCATCATTTCATGTTTGTTATTTAATTATTTTGATTGTGAATCATAGTCAATAATTATTTAACTGGACCTCGACCATAAACATGAAAGCTGGCGATCAACTCGTTGCCTTTTCCGCGGTCGAACGGTCGAGCAAATTACAATGCCGATTTTGTAATCGCCTAAGTTGTAATTTGGATCGTTCGATACGGCACAAGATGGTCGATGGGAGACGCCTCTCCATTCGGATTAAATTTTTAATCCGTAGGTATGGAGAGGTTTCTCGGATCGACCAGGTATTTGCTTAGGAAACTCGCCAAGCCATACCCAACAACTGGTATCAGAGCAAAGGTTTCCGGCTTTGTGTGTTTGAGGATTGGTTAATTTTTGCATTTTCATACATTTTATTTGGCTGGATGATTTGTGGATGTGCGTAGGCTAACTTTGTGTTGCAGGCACGAGATTCCAACTTATCATGGCCAAATAATGATTGTGTGAATGGTTTTGTAATTATTGTAATTAATAAATCCTAGGGGATGACGAGGTGACGACATGACTGGAGGCGCATTGGAGACCAAGGCCATGAAAGTTGGAAAATCTAGGTTTTTCTATTTTTCATATGTTGGTTATGTGCTTGTTGTATGAATGTGCTAGTTAAAATTCCTCGTAATAAATTACTAAGTGGGGGAGGGACCCTAAGGGTCCCATGGCTTCCATTACAATCCGATAAGTGATGCAAACAAGTCTGCGTGTCGGCTCTGAGTGCCTTCCTCCCCATCGGATGGATTTGTTTTGCGGATCATTGGGTCGGAAAAGATTATAGAAAATTGTTAAAGAGCGTGTGTACTTCCCCATCGGAAAGCACATAATCAGAGATAATTTTCTTAGTGTCATGTAATGGTGAACGCTTAGATGCGAATAATAGTATCCTCCCCATCGGAGTCACTGCTATTATTTTGCAGAGCCGAAGTGGACCAATTATTAATCTTACTTGTCAAAAAGTTAGGTTGACAAGATAGTAAGATTAATGGGTAAAACCTCCTCTTACGAATGTGAAAATTCGTATACGTCCACACCATCGTGGCATGCGAATTTCTCGGTGTTTAGAGGTGTTGGTTGATTTCGAAAATTTATTGTTGTGAGGAATCAATTTATTTTCGATTTCTAAAGTAGTGTGAGTTGTGATTCTCAGGATTTTCAAAATGGCTTTTAACCCACTACCTACAATACTTAAGTAGAATAAACTTACTAGACCCAACTATATTGACTGGAAGAGAAACCTTGACATTGTCCTTACAGTTGAAGAGTACAAATTTGTGCTCACCGAAAAATGTCCTGATAAGCCTAGCGACAATTCTGGTGAAGGGCAGAAGGAGCATTACAAGAAATGGGTTAAGGCAGATGAGATGGCGCGGTGTTACATTCTGGCATCCATGTCGAATGTATTGCAACATTAGCATCAGGCCATGCCCACTACTTGTGATATGATGCTGAACCTTCAGAAGCTTTTTGGGCACCAGAGTCGTGCCGCTAGGCAGCTGGCGATGAAGAATCTGATGACGACCACTATGGTCGAAGGGACACCCGTGAGGGATCATGTCCTAAAGATAATGGCCCACCTCAATGAGATTGAGGTTCTTGGAGGATATATCGACGTGGAATCCCAGGTCGATATAATACTCCAAGCTCTGCCTAAGAGTTTTGAGCAGTTCCGGCTCAACTATAACATGAATAAGCATGAGTATATGTTGGGAACTCCTAGGAGAACTCTAGGCGGTAGAGGGGCGATTTCATCAGAACCTGCAGACCTTGGGAACTCAGAAGGTTTCTACTTCTGTGCCGAAAAGCAGGATGAAGAAGAAACAAGGTTGGTTCAAGAAGGCAGCAGCATAGTAGGGATCAAGGACTAGCGTGAAGAAATCGAAAGGCGGGTACTTCACTGGACATTAGAAGGCGAATTGTCCCCGTCAAGACAAAAAGTATATCTTTTTCTTTTGTCGTTATAACATGCTTAGCGGAGTTATCTATCGGTACCTGGTGGGTAGATACGGATGCCACTACGCATGTCTGCAATTATTTGCAGGGGTTCCAGGAAGCCTAACGACTAGCTAAAGAAAAAAGACCCGTCCACATGGGAAATGCTACGGAGGTGGCTACTATTACAGTGGGAGTTATTTATTTGTCTTTAGAAAATAAAGTTTTGGTTTTAAGATTACTTTTATGTACCTAATATTTAGAAAGAACTCTGGTTCAGTTTCTGAAATAAATGATATTCTATTACTTTTTATGAAAACTGGAATAGAAAGATTATCTATTCAGGTACATTGATAGGCAATTGGTACACATTAGAACCAAAGTCTTCCATGACGAAAATAGTAACTAATAGCTCATCATCTAACCAAAGTAGGAGAAAGGTTCCTTCCGAGATGAACCAAACATATCTTTGGCGTCTAAGGCTTGGTCTTATTAACCTTAGTAAGATTCAAAGGTTGATAGCCAATGGACCCTCGGGTTCATTGGTGGTGGGAGACTTCTCTAACTTTGAATCTTACTTGGAAGGTAAGATGACCAAGAGGCCTTTCAAGGCCGAGGGGTATAGAGCCTAAGATATGTTAGACATGGTTCATTCTGATTAGAGTGGTCCTATGCCTATCCAGGATAGAGGTAGCTTTGAATACTTCATGAGAGGAATATTCAAAGTTGTGGATATGCGTTTACTTGATGGCTGCAAGTTTGAATCTTTGATTAGTTCAAAGAATTCAAGACGATTGTGGAGAAACATCAAGGTAACAGTATCAAGACACTACGATCGGATCGTGGTGATGGGTACCTCTTGGTAAAAAATTAGGACTTACTTATCAGAGGTTGGGATTCAATCCCAATTGACTGCAGCCGGTACACCCCAACAGAATGGTGCAGTAGAGTGAAGGAAAAGGGCTCCTATGGGGATAGGACAATGATGAGCTGCTTCGAGTTGCCGGATTCGTTCTAGGTATATGCTCTGGAAACGCAGCGTACATACTTGATACCATCTATGTCAGTGCCTCCTGCTCCCATAGAAGTGTGGACTAGGCGAAAGCCAAGTTTAAGACATCTTTGGACATGGGATAGCTCAGCATATGAGCTAAGAGGGGATACTGATAAGATTGGAATCTCGTGCGCTTGTTCGCAGGGTATCCTAGAGGAAAGAAAGGTGGTTCTCTAGTCTTAAGGCTCAGAGGGTAATTGTTGGGACGAATACCCGAATCTCAGAAGTAGACTATGTGATGAACCACAAACCCATTTGTAGACTAGTTCTTGAAAAATCAAGAGGGAATGTTCTGACCTTAGTACCAACTTTACAAGAAGAAATACCACAAGTCACTGCACCGCGTGTCACAGAAGATACACAGGTAGTGCCCTGTCATAGTGGGAGCGTTGTTAGTCAACCTACAGAATTCATGTTCTTGGGAGAGTCTTTGGACTTGATCCCTGGTGACCATAAATCATGATCCCTAGACCTATGACAAGGAACGTCCGCTTTGAAGAGATAAATCCAGTTATATGGATTTGTTCAAAGGACAGATGAGATTTGTGTATGTAAGAATTGTGACGGAAACGTAGTGGTGTTCTTGTACTATACGTAGATAATATTTTGTTAGTTGGCAACAATGACAAAGTTTTATCAGATGTAAGGGTATGGTCGTCCAAACGGCTTATATGAAGGACTTAGGAGAAGCATGATACATCCTTGGTAATCAAGGTTCTAAGGGATCACCAGATAAGGATGTTGTGCTTATCCCAAGCTTCATATAGTGATAGTGTCTTAACTCGTTTTAGAATGGAAACCTCCAAGAAAAGTTTTGTACTTTTCAGTTGTGGAGCTACTCTATCTAAGGAGATATGTTTAGATTATCAAAGGAGATAGAGCAGATAATGACGGTTCTTTTAGCATTGGCTATAGGAAGCCTCTTGTATGCTAAAAATGAGACCGGATATCTTCTTTGCCATGGGCATGGTTAGCAGATATCAGAGTAACCCAGGTCAAGGAAATTGGATTGCGATAAAAGCTTATATTGGTGCCTGAGAAGGACTATGGATTATAAGCTGGTTTACCAGGCAGATCAATTCCCTATGGGTTATACGGATACAGATTTCCAGTCAGATAGGGGCAAACGTAAGTATTCCTCGGGATTTTGTGTTTATTTTTAGGAGGTGGTACCATAGTTTGGAGGAGTGTTGCGCAGCGGCTGCGTGATGGACTCCACCATGGAAGCTGAGTAAAGTGGCAGCCTTTGAGGCGGCTAAAGGAAGCTACATAGTTCAGGAACCTCAAGATGGACTTCGATGTGATTCCTGGTTTGCTCAAAGTTATCACATTCTGTTGTGATAAATAAATGGTGCAGTTGCAAACTCGAAGGAATCACGAGCCCATGAGGCGAGTAAACACATAGAGCGCAAGTACCTCCCAGGAGAGGAAAAGCTGTAGTTGCCTAGA
>JAGFNQ010006647.1:26140-81689 GCA_024364735.1 Boesenbergia rotunda
GTCGTTGTAACATGCTTAGCGGAGTTATCTACCGGTACCTGGTGGGTAGATACGGATGCCACTACGCATGTCTGCAATTCTTTACAGGGGTTCCAGGAAGCCCCACGACTAGCTAAAGAAAAAAAACCGTCTACGGGAAATACTACGGAGGTGGCTACTATTGCAGTGGGAGTTATTTATTTGTCTTTAGAAGATAAAGTTTTGCTTTTAAGATTGCTTTTATATACCTAATTTTTAGAAAGAATTCTGATTCAGTTTCTGAAATAAAAGATATTCTATTGTTTTTATGAAAAGTGGAATAGAAAGATTATCTGTATAGGTACATTGATAGGCAATTGGTACATTTTAGAACCAAAGCTCCCACGATGTGGAATAGTTGTTAATAGCTCATCATCTAACCAAAATAAGAGAAAGGTTCCTTCCGAGATGAACCAAACATACCTTTGGCATCTAAGGCTTGGTCTTATTAACCTTAGTAGGATTCAAAGGTCGATAGCCGATGGGCCCTCGGGTTCATTGGTGGTGGGAGACTTCTCTAACCTTTGAATCTTACTTGGAAGGTAAGACGACCAAGAGGCCTTTCAAGGCCGAGGGGTATAGAGCCAAAGATATGATAGATTCGGTTCATTCTGATTTGTGTGGTCCTATGTCTATCCAGGATAGAGGTAGCTTTGAATACTTCGTGAGACGAATATTCAATGTTAAGGATACATTTACATGATGGTCGCAAGTCTGAATCTTTGATTAGTTCAATGAATTCAAGACGATTGTGGAGAAACATCAAGGTAACAGTATCAAGACACTACGATCGGATCGTGGTGATGGGTACCTCTTGAGAAAGATTAGGACTTACTTATCAGATACTGGGATTCAATCCTAATTGTCTACAGCCAGTACACCCCAACAGAATGGTGCAGTAGAGTGAAGGAAAAGGGCTCTTATGGTGATAGGACAATGATGAGTTGCTCCGAGTTGCCCGATTCGTTATGGGGATATGCTCTGGAAACGGCTGCGTATATACTTGATACCATCTGGGTCAGTGCCTCCTACTTCTATAGAAGAGTAGACTGGGCGAAAGCCAAGTCTAAGACATCTTCGGACATGGGATAGCTCAACATATGAGCTGAGAGGGGATACTGATAAGATTGGAATCTTGTGCGCTTGTTTGTAAGCTATCTTAAAGAAACGAAAGGTGGTTCTATAGTTCTAAGGATCAGAGGGTAATCATTGGGACGAATACTAGATTTTTAGAAGAAGACTATGTGATGAACCATAAACCCATGAGCAGACTAGTTCTTGAAGAATTAAGAGGGAATGTTCTGACCTTAGTACCAACTGTACAAGAAGAAATACCACAAGTCACTGCACCGCGTATCACAGAAGATACACAGGTAGTGCCCTGTCATAGTGGGAGCGTTGTTAGTCAACCTACAGAATTCATGTTCTTGGGAGAGTCTTTGGACTTGATCCCTGGCGACCATGAATCATGATCCCTAGACCTATGACAAGGAACGTCCGCTTTGAAGAGATAAATCCAGTTATATGGATTTGTTGAAAGGACAGATGAGATTTGTGTATGTAAGAATTGTGACGGAAACGAAGTGGTGTTCTTGTACTATACGTAGATAATATTTTGTTAGTTGGCAACAATGACAAAGTTTTATCAGACGTAAGGGTATGGTCGTCCAAACGGCTTATATGAAGGACTTAAGAGAAGCATGACACATCCTTGGTAATCAAGGTTCTAAGGGATCACCAAAGAAGGATGTTGTGCTTATCCCAAGCTTCATATAGTGATAGTGTCTTAACTCGTTTTAGCATGGAAACCTCCAAGAAAAGTTTTGTACTTTTCAGTTGTGGAGCTACTCTATCTAAGGAGATATATTTAGATTATCAAAGGAGATAGAGCAGGTAATGACGGTTCCTTTAGCATCGGCTATAGGAAGCCTCTTGTATGCTAAAAATGAAACCGGATATCTGCTTTGCCGTGGGCATGGTTAGCAGATATCAGAGTAACCCAGGTCAAGGAAATTGGATTGTGGTAAAAGCTTATATTAGTGCCTGAGAAGGACTAAGGATTATAAGCTGGTTTACTGGGCAGACCAATTCCCTATGAGTTATACGGATACAGACTTCCAGTCGGATAGGGGCAAACGTAAGTATTCCTCGGGGTTTTGTGTTTACTTTTAGGAGGTGGAACCATAGATTGGAGGAGTGTTGCGCAGCTTCTGCGTGATGGACTCCACCATGGAAGCTGAGTAAAGTGGCAGCCTCTGAGGCAGCCAAAGGAAGCTACATGGTTCAGGAACCTCAAGATGGACTTCGATGTGATTCCTGATTTGCTCAAAGCTATCACATTCTGTTGTGATGAACAAATGGTGCAGTTGCAAACTCGAAGGAATCACGAGCCCATGAGGCGAGTAAACACATAGAGCGCAAGTACCTCCCAGGAGAGGAAAAGCTGTAGTTGCCTTGATTACATCAGAAGACAACCTGGGAGATCTTTTCACTGAGGCCTTAATAGTGAGAGCTTTAGGCATATGGAGGATCAAGGAGTCAGATGTATGACATTTTGAGGGCAGCAAAGTCTTTAAGTATAAGTGGGAGATTGTTAGATGTTTATACTGAAAGACATGCTTCTTTTATATATATGAACATCTTTATTTTGAAAAGAGAATCACAACTACACTAGGTACCTGTTTATATTAGTACATGCATGAAATCCAATTACTTTGCATTGTAGATAACATGGTGTGTGGTGTCACACGGAAGATCATGTTATCAGTTTCTTGCTTAGTATAAATAGAGGCCCACAACCGAGATGGAATTGGACAACCCATCGGAATGGTTGTAGTGTAATTAGGTGTGGTTGGTCTTGACCATAGGATTACACTAGTGTGCTTTGAGTACATTGAGCAGGACCAAAACACGAGGTTATCCAATTTGTACTGACTCGATAATTGTATAGGACCTCAGACTTTATTATGGAGTACGATCCCTTAATCCCGATATAATAACGGGCATATATTATTAACTATTATTTCTTTAATATACCAATGGGCGAGATCTATTCTGTTAGATCGATAGGCCTGGTAAGTTGGGAGATAATATTAATAATATGATGTGCCGTTGATTATTGACGGAATCTGTGTCCTGGTGAGTCGGGATGATGATGCCTCCTTGATGAGCTCAAAAGGTTCATCGTGCTAAATCCTGCAGGTGAATTTGATCTGGCACGATGATAAGGTTGAGTGGTACTAGTCAAGGATCCAGAAGTTAATTAATTTAAATTGTCAGTAATTTAATTAATTAACGGGCATTCGAAATCTTAAACACGGGGGGATGGACGACTCATAATAAGTGGAGCCCATATGTAAATATGGGGGTTGGTGAGGTAATTCAATGAGGGCCATTTAGTGGAATGGATCCTCATTAATGGACCGGGTCCATTAGCAGGCCAAGATCCAACTCCTCCTCATGGTCTCTACCGTAGCCCTATATATACCCCATGGTGATATAGAACCAAGTGGATGATTAATCCAATAGATCACAAGAAACATAGCCTATTTCTCCTCTCCTCTTCCCCTCTCTCTGTCTGCGGCGCCGAGCAATAAACCAGTATTGCATCATCAATGGTTGGAACCACACCAAGTTTTGAGACAAACTTCTTGATCTAGACTGCTTCCTTTGCTGCTTCCGAAGCTGCAATATATTCCGCTTCCATGGTAGAATCCGCTACGGTATCTTGTTTGGAACTCTTCCAACTTATTGGGCCTCCAAATAAATACGTATCCGGACTGAGATTTGGAGTCATCCTTATCTGTCTGGAAACTGGCATCTGTATACCCACGTATTATCATATCACCTTTTCCATATATTAGGAACACATCCTTAGTTCTTCTTAAGTACTTGAGGATTGTCTTGACAGCCGCCCAATGATCCATTCCTGGATCAGACTGGTGTCTGCTTGTGACGCTCACAGCATACGATACATTGGGCCTAGTACATAGCATACATGATAGATCCTATCGCGGATGCATAAGGAATCTTATTCTTGCAAATCCTCTCATCTTCTATTCGCGGACACATAGACTTCGAAAGTTTGATCCCATGCCTGATGGGAAGGTAACCTTTCTTAGATTCTGACATGCTAAACCCTTTTAGCACTCGGTCTATATATGTAGACTGCGAAAGACCAAGTAATCGTTTTGATCTATCTCTATAGATTCTAATCCCAAGGATATAGGTTGCTTCTCCCAGGTCTTTCATGGAGAAAGTTTTGGATAACCAAATTTTAACTGACTGTAAGACTGATATATCGTTTCCTATAAGTAATATGTCATCGACATATAACACTAGGAATACGACTGCACTCCCACTAACCTTCTTGTACACACAAGGTTCGTCAGGATTTTGTGAGAAATCAAACTCTATGATTGTCTCATCAAAACGGATGTTCCAGCTCCTGGATGCTTGCTTTGGTCCATATATGGATCGTCGAAACTTGGATACTTTGGTTTTATCAACCGATGTGAAACCTTCAGGTTGTATCATGTATACATCCTCAAACATGTTTCCATTAAGGAAAGTTGTTTTCACATCCATTTGCCATATCTCATAATCATAATGAGCTGCTATGGCCAGGAGCATCCGAATGGATTTAAGCATAGCTACTGGCGAATAGGTTTCGTCATAATTAATTTCTTGTTTCTGACGATATCCTTTTGCCACTAATCTAGCCTTAAAGGTAACAACATTACCTTCCATGTCGGTTTTCTTCTTGAAAACCCACTTACACCCTATGGGCTTAATCCCTTCAGGTGGGTTAACCAAGTCCCATACTTGATTTTCGTACATGGAATCCATTTCCGACTTCATGGCTTCAAGCCATTTATCCCTTTCTGAATTTTTCAGAACATCTTCATAACTGATAGGTTCGTCATCGCTAATGAGTAACACGTCGTTCAATTCACTTATGAGAAATCCGTATCTCTCTGGAATATTGCGTGTCCTATCAGACCTACGAAGAAGTGGTGTTGTTTTAGGTTCAACTGATAGCTCATCATTATGAGTTATTGGTTGTGGGTCTAGACTAGGTGTCTCTGTAATGTCTATTAGAGTTCCTTGAACTTCTTCAAGTTCAACATTACTCCCACTGTTTTCTTGTAAAAGAAATTCTTTTTCTAGAAATACAGCATGTCTTGAAACAAACACCTTTTGTTCCAAGGGATGATAGAATTGGTAACCTTTTATTTCCTTAGGGTATCCAATAAATAGACATTTATCAGACTTAGCATCCAATTTGTCTGATACAGTCCGCTTCACATAAGCAGGACAACCCCATATCTTTAGGTGAGATAAATGAGGTTTCTTACTATTCCACGTCTCATATGGAGTAGTAGAGACTACCTTGGTCGGGACTCTGTTTAGTAAGTAAACAGCTGTCTTAAGTGCATAGCCCCAAAAGGATTTTGGAAGAGCTGCATGATTCATCATAGATCTAACCATGTCCATCAAGGTTCGGTTACGCCTCTCAGATACACTATTATGCTGTGGTGTATATGGCAGAGTCCATTGAGAGAATATCCCATTGTCCCTAAGATAATCTTGAAACTCTTGACTTAAGCATTCACCACCTTGATCGGATCGAAGTATCTTAATACTTTCGCCAAGCTGTTTCTCTACTTCACTTCTGAACTCTTTGAATTTCTCAAAAGCTTCAGATTTGTGTTTCATTAAGAACACATACCCGAATCGTGAGTGAACATCGATAAAGGTAATGAAGTAGCTATAGCCTCCTTGTGCAAGAGTTGACATTGGTCCACATACATCAGTATGTATTAGACCAAACAATTCTCTCACTGGTTTACCTTTTCCGGAAAAGGGTAATTTGGCCATCTTGCCTTTTAAGCATTATTCGCATGTATCAAATGAACCGGGTTCAAATGATTCCAGAATTCCACATCGGTGTAATTTGGTCATGCGTTTCTTACTTACATGGCCAAGACGTCAATGCCACGTATAGGAGTCTATTTGATTATCTATTCGAGCACGTTTGTTGCTAACTTCGATATTGAAAATGTCACCGGATAAATCTAACATGTAGATACCATTGCATAAAGTTTCGGTCCCATAAAGAACACCATTTAAAGTTATGTAACAGCAATTGTTACTAAAAGTTAAATGATAACCCTTTTCATTCAAGCATGAAATAGATACAATGTTCTTTATTAACGATGGAACAAAATAACAATTATCCAATTCTAAGACAAGCCCAATAGGGAGCTTTAGCAAATATGTTCCGATGGCAACAGCAGCAATCTTTGCTCCATTTCCAACTCACAAATTCGCTTCTCCCTTGACGAGTCTTCTTCTATTCCTTAGCCCTTGTATGTCATTACATATATGTGAGCTACACCCAGTATCAAGTACCCAGGTGTACGAGGAAATAGAGTGACATTCAATAATGAAGATTGAAGAGGATGGGGCATCGAATGCCTTCTTCTTCAAGGACTCAAGATAAACCTTGCAGTTTCTTTGCCAGTGGCCCTCCTTGCCGCAGTGATGGCAAGTGCCTTTTGGTGCCTTTTCAATCCTTTTGTCCTTAGTTAACTTATTGGTGTCCAAAATGGAACGCAAATTCAGAGAAGACATGATCATGTGATTATCCTAGAAATACAAATTGAGGTTATGTGATGAGAAGAATGCATCAATATACATTAATTAAATCCTATTTATTTTTCGAATTGAATAACCCTTTTTATCAATTCGGGAGATCATAGGAACATCTCCAAATAGGTTGATATCCAACCATAGATAAGAACAACCATGGCTGGGGCCATCAAGTTATTCTTAGCTATGAAGGTAGGTAATTATACCGATTACATATTACATATATGTAACTATCACATTATGCTATCAACTAATTGAATGTTTGAATAAATCATTGGGTTGTCAACTCATTAACAAGTATGCAACAATATGCATAGCACCCAACTGCACCTCTCTTTACATCGACCTTGGCTGTGGCACAACAAATCGATGCTCCAAGCTTAAGGCTGACCCATTGATCAAGAAATAGTTTTAATATGGTTGGAGCTCATTCAACCGTTTAGTCAGGCTTGGATGTGTCCAACAACCAAAACTAAGGATTGACCTCTGACTCCAACTATATTAATCATAAACTAATTCCATGGTTTGAACATGTTGAGGTTTAAGCCGGGCATGGATGTGTCCATCAACCCAAACGAGAAACAAAACTCCGATTCTAACCATATTAATGGAAGGCGTTGGCCTTAATATTTTGTAAGGGGTTTTGGGTCTCATCTTTAACTTTTAAGAACATTCATGACATATAATTATGTCATGTTCTAACGATTTCCTTAATAAAGTATGTATGTGACTTAATTTATCAAGTCTCATTAATTGAATTAGGAACCAGATTTCCTAATTCTAATTTCACACTTTATTCAGGAATTGTTTTGGGAAATAATTTTCTAAATTATAATAATCAATTTCGGAATTAATATGTTTAAGACTTTGATTTCTCTAAATCAAATCTTATTAAATTAAGAGACAGATTCCCTTAATTCAGCCACATATTATTTTCATGAAAATCTTATTTAAGGAAATATACTCTATAGGAAATAATTTTCCTAATTAATTTTGGAGACAATAATATGTAAGAGTATCACCTCATAAATCAAATAAGGAAATTATCTTTTGAGAATCACCTCAAAAATTTTCAAGATTTGTTCACATATTTTATTTATGGAAAATTAATATCAATAAATAACTTAATTTGGATGGCTCTCCGAGGCTCAATCCAAAATAAGAATTTATTGAAATATAATTTGGAAGGCTCCCTGAGGTTCAATCCAAATTAAACATTTGACAATTTAAATTTAATTTAGGAAATTTAATTATAACAACTAACTTTAAATTGGACGGCTCCCCGAGGCTCAATCCAAAATAAAAAATTTTGTAAATAAATTAATTTCCAATTATGAATTTAAATGTCAATTAATATTCCCATAATTTGTCTAGACTTTCTTGAAAGAAAGTGCCCAAAATTGCGAGCTTTCCATAAATGGAAAGTTTCCAAAAAATAAAAAATTTTCAGAATAATTGTAAGTTTCTGGTGTTGGTGCAGAATGCACCAAAGTCAAACCTGTGTTTTGATAATGGCAACAAAGGTCAAAAGTTAAGTATTACTTGTGTTTCTAACAAGTTACTCTAGTGTGCAGAGACAAAGTCCTAGCGAAGGAATGATAGGCAACTGGCGAAGGACAGCCAGTATCCAAGCCCTAGCGAAGGATTGCTAGGCAACTGGCGAAGGACAGCCAGTATCCAAGCCATAGCGAAGGACTGCTAGGCAACTGGCGAAGGACTGCCAGTATCCAAGACCTGACGAAGGACCATCAGGCAAAAGTCCAACCAAAGGAGCGGTTGGCATTAAGTAAACTCTCCCGAGAGGAGTAGGTGAGGTCGCGTTCCCCGTCGAGGGAACAGTAGGCGGCGGTTCGACCTAGGACTCCATTTTTGGAGACCAAAGTCAGAACCAAGACAGCTAAGGCTGTATAAATAAATATTTTATTGTTGCATTGTGTTTTGGACAAACCCTGGATGCAAGACCGAAGGAACGTGTGTCTGCAGCTCAGAAAGCCTCAAAGGAGAGAGGCAAAGGCTGAGTAGGGCGCCCGGAGTGTCCCGGGCGCCCCCAAGGTACATACAAAACATGTCAAAGGAAAAAGGGTTCGAATAGCTGCTGGGCGGGGCGCCCCCGTGCTCCCGGGCGCCCGCGCTGCTCCCGGGCGCCCCCAGGCGCATACCTCGAACCAAGAAGCCCTCGAAGCCAAGCAGATAACATTTGACCCGGTCAATCCGGGCGCCCCGAGCGCTCCGGGCGCCCCGGTCAAAGCGGATCCAGAGGATCAGACGCGACCGAGACTTTGGCGGATCAAAGGACACGTAGGGGGCGCCTCCGACGTCCCGGGCGCCCCCAGGCCCTATATAAAGGGCCCTCAACCAAGGCTTCAGGAAATCAATTCATTCAACGCCTCAAAGCTCTTCTACTCTCGCGCCTTGCTCCGGAAACCTTCCAACATGAGCCGACGACGTCCTGCTGCTCCGAGAAATTCAATCTACTCCGGACGTCGGTAAAGAAGAGCGTGTTTCGTTTACTGCACTTATTTTTTGTAATAAAGTTATTGTAAACTATTTGCGCCTATATAGAATTGCCCAAAGTAAACGGTCAACGACCGTAGGCCTTGGAGTAGGAGTCGACACAGGCTCCGAACCAAGTAAAACCTCCCGTGTTTGCGTTGTGTGATTTTAACTTCCGCTGTGCAATCGCTCTTTATGTAATTCCGAAAATTTACCGATATTCACCCCCCCTCTATCGGTTTTATCGATCCAACAAGTGGTATCAGAGCGGGGAAGTTCAAACGTGGTGCAACCACCAGTTTGAAATTTTTTTCGGATTTTTTATTATTTTTTTTAATTCTCGTTCGAATTTCTTTTTCATTAATCGAGGTTGGTGCAACACCCCTCGTTATTTATTTTATTTATCCAGCACTACTAATCCAAGACCTAGTCTTGGAAAACTTATTTTTTTGTTAAGTTTTTTGTTACAGATTAAAATGGCCATGCAAGAGGGTTTTAGCACCGCCAGACCTCCACTCTTTAGTGGAGAAGACTTTTCTTACTGGAAAAGTCGTATGGAGGTCCACCTGAAAACTCAGGTGGACATGTGGATCATCATCCAGTCCGGACTGGAGATACCCAAGAATGCTGATGGACTTCCTCAAAGCTACTCCGAATGGGACAACTCCCTAAAACGCAAGATAGAAGCCGACGCAAAAGCTACTCAGACTCTTCAATGCGGATTGACGAAAGAAGAGCTGAATCGCGTGGGCCCCTTCAACAGTGCGAAAGAGCTCTGGGCAAAATTGATCGAACTGCACGAAGGAACGTCAGATACCAGGATCAGCAAAAGGGATCTGCTCCTAAACAAGTTGTACACCATCAAGATGGCCGACAACGAATCAGCAGCCCAACTCCACGCACGAATCCAAGAGTTAATGAACGGTCTTCACACAATAGGTCACAAGGTTGAAAACCGTGACTTAATAAGGTATGCCTTAAACGCTTTCCCTAGAACCACCTTGTGGGCATCTATGGTAGATGCATACAAGGTCTCAAGGGATCTTTCTATAATAAAATTAGACGAACTGTTTTCCGAACTAGAACTGCACGAACAATCTAACACCAATATGGTCGAGAAAGGTATTGCTTTCGTTGCAGGTAGAACTGGAAGAACAACAAAGAAGAAGCCTGAACCTGAACCCGAATCTAACTCAGACTCAGAAGACGAAGAAGGCGATCAAACAAAGCTGGTCCGACTCGCCCGAAGCTACTACAAGGAGCTAAAGAACCGAACCAACAAACGGAAAATCAACCGGAGAAAGGACGAACCAGCTGAACCCGCGAATGATAAAAATAAGCCCAACGTAACCTGCTACGAGTGCAAGAAGAAGGGCCACTACAAGACAGAATGTCCAAATCTAAAGGAGTCCAAGAAAACAAGACGGAAGAAGGCGCTCCAATCAACCTGGGACGAATCTTCCTCAGAAGAAGAAGAAGAAGCACCCCAGTCCAACCTTCTAGCTCTGACCGCCTCAGAAAAAGTCGAGACTGAATCAGAATCAGAATAGGACAACGGCGAACTAACCTTTACAGAAGACGGCGAAATTAAGGTAACTGGTTTTAATAGATGTCAATTAGTTGAATTAATTTCGTTTCTGTCTCGAGATTTGGCAAAAGCCAAACTCCGAGTCGAATCCCTTCGACAGGAAGTAAAACTCCTGAAAGAGGGAGCTGACTCTAAACCCTTAACCGAGAAGGTTCAGGAAGGAAGTCCTACTCAAGTTGAAAAACTTGAAAAGGAAAACTCCTCCCTAAAAACTCAGGTTAAGGATCTTAGATCAGCTTTAGAACGATTCACATCTGGCTCCAAGGGTCTTGACATGATCCTTGGAAAGCAGAAATCAGTTCTAAATCGATCCGGACTGGGCTATAGAACCAAATCCCTACAAAGATCGTATTTTGCTGTACTGAATCAGTCCAGAGGTAAAATTCAGGCATGGGTACCCAAACTGTGCCTGAACAAACCAACTGGATCAAATCAGTATTGGATCCCCAAGGACAAGATTCACATCTTGCCTAACCATCACCGTGGCTTTAGTCCAGGGGGAGCCAAACTGAAAACAATATTTATTATTAGATAAAAATTTAAATTCTTGATTACAATTGCTTGTTTGCTTGTTTATTTAATTTATGAAATTAAACCATACTTAGACTTAGGTTAGTTTAAGGACTAAACAAACCTAACTGAAACTTGAAAACATAGTATTGGGTGGAGGTGAGATGATAGTACGTTGGGGAAACCAATTCTAATAAGATCAAGTTTACTTGGTCTCTTTAGACTGGTGAAACCAGCCGAAGCTACCGATCCAAAATCCAAACTAGTTAGACCAGAAATTTTTCAAAAATTGATTTTGAAAATGAAATTTCATTAAAAGGCTTTGTCAAGGAAAGGGTGGATGATCCCATAAGGCTTCGGCCAAAGAAGGCCTAGTGCCTCGCCAAGACCTGGAAGCCAATTTCTGAAATTCAAATTCAAATTATTTTTGTCAAATTCGAATCTAACACAAAATTTCAGTTAAGTGTAGATTTAAACATCTTTTCGAAAATTTCAAAATTAATTAAGTTTTCAAAAATTAATTGTTTTCAAAATTAATCAAAATTTTCAAAATAATCTTGACTTTCAAAACCTGTCTCACGAAACCTATAAGGTTAACATGATTGAAAACCCTTGATTTGGGTGAGATAGTAGGATCAAGACTCAATTGGAAATTTTTTTTAATACCTATAAGATAATCTTGTATTTGTCAAACCATGGTCAACATATTCAAACCATGGTCAAGATAGTCAAACCACGGTCAAATCACAGTCAAAACGGTCAAATCAAACCATGATCAAGCCGATTAAACCATGGTTAAAAGTAGACAAGACAAAAATTTATCTTTACCCACATTATTCCGGGCGCCCGGAACCACGCGGGCGCCCCCTACCCCACCTTTTCTTACTCCCTAGCCAAAAAGCTGATTTTGCTTTTGACCAGGGTGCCCGGAACCACGCGGGCGCCCCCATCACCTCCAATGCAGCAAAAGCTGCAAAAGCTCTCTGTTGAGGGCGCCCGGGCTGTCCCGGGCGCCCCCAACAGCCAAAAGCTACTGCCCTTAGCAGCAGTTGCTGACCGGGGCGCCCAGAAGCTCCCGGGCACCCCCATGGGTTTGCCTATATAAAGCACCCGAATTCCCCTTCTCCTCAACACCAAAATCAACCTTCCTCTTCACCTCTTTCTCTTTAAGAAGACCTTGCAAGTCCTCTTCCTCAACTATGCCTCCCCGAGCCGTCCAGTATGATTATTATTATTGTTATTGCATTTAAATTTATTTTCTCATGCAATATCTTTATTCTTCCTTTAATTTCCTTAACTTAGAAGACGCCGACCAAACCCAGCCAACCCCGGTGCCGAACCTAGTCCGGACCCTAGATTTCCTAACCTAGAGTTATGTAATAGGTTTGCACAAACCATCTACAAGCCTATTAAAACGAGTTATCTCAATAGGCACTTTTTTACCCAATCATGCCCTGTCGCCATGAACATCATCAACTTCTATCAATTGGACAATCTTGTCTTCTGCACGCATACCATTAATGAATCTTTATGCGCTGAATTTTACAATAATATAATTCGACAAGATAATCTTATGTTTCACACCACTGTCCAAGGGATTCCTTTAACTATAACCCCGACTTTGTTGAACCGTTTCCTAGGACTGCGACCCTCTCAGTCCACATTCTGCTGTTATCCTCCTAGGAACCCCCCATTTGATCCTCCCTACTCAGAGATTACCCTAGATACCATTCACTCCTATTTCTATAGGGCAGACCTCCCAGCAAATAGACACTTCCAAGCCGTTGAACTTCAGGCCCAGAACTATGCCTTGTATAGAGTTCTGGTCCGATGTATCTTACCACTCTCCACCAGAGACCTTGGGACTATACGACCCTTTCATGCTTTCCTTCTTTATGCCCTAGTCCATCACCTTGACCTAGACATTGGACTCCATATGTTTCATACCATTCTGCATGCGTCCAGTGTCACGACCCAGGGACGAGTACGCACACCATATTGCCACATCATCACATCCCTCCTTCATCACCACGGTCGTGACATTACCATTGGTGAAATAACCGCTATGACCGACTTTGACGAAATAGGATTTAGGAACTTTTCGTTAGCGGGTCTAGAGGTGTCGGCCACCGGGGTTCTTAGTTGGAGACGACAGCAGGCCGGGGCACTGATCGATTCTGACGAGGAAATAGAGGTTGACGTTGGAGATGTAGCTACAGCAGCCCGAGCACACATCGACGAGCCCGCTCCACCGACACTCTACCAGAGAGTGACAGATTTAGACATAAAGGTTCAGAGTCTTCGAGAGGAGGTCGAAGCCTACCACCTAGAGCAGATGGAAGCTCGTCGAGCTGATCGAGAAGTGGCCGACGCACGATACATAGAGATGATGGCACGATTTGATGCATGGCAGCCTGGCCCGTCTGATCATCCCGGTCCCTCATCTTAGATCTGATTACATTGTACTATTAGCTATCTGACTGCCCCTACTCAGTAGGGTTGACTTGTGTTTGACTATATGACTGTGTTGAACCTTGAGTACCTGCTTTATTTTATGTTGACTAGCTTATGATTACTGGTTTTAGGATTGTGCTCTGTAGAATAGATTAATTTTTTTTCCAATTGATTTAAAAATTTTATTTTTAAATAGAGTTTGAAAAACTGTTTTACTTAATTTCAAAATCAGTTTTCATTTTTCGACTTAGTTTTATTTTTATTTCAAAAGATACCCCCTTTGAAAACTAGTGTTTTTTCGAAAATAGACTTAGCCTAGGTCCTAACCCTAGAACTGCATGCACCTATAGACTTAGAAGCCAGCATCTCACAAGCACCTTAGGGTACTTTTTGATTGATAACCTAGAAAGGGTTGAGATGCTTAGGTCTTTGCCTTAATTCAAGATGCTTTAAGTCAGTGCATCTGCAGTAATTGGGGCACTAAATACAACTTATACAGCAATCAAGTTAAGTGTCAAGTTTAGAAAATTTAACTTGAACAGAAACACTTAACTTGACTAACCCTAGCAAAAACTACTGTTTATAACAGTTAGTAAGTAGCTAATTGGGTTAAACAGGTCCCTACAGAGAAAATTGATTGATTTAGTTAAGTCTAATTATGAATTGGTTCAGTACAGCAAAATCTTACTTATTTCCATTAATTCTGCTATATTTATTTGTTTTGATATATGGAAAAGGGGGAGAGATAGGAAAGGAGAGAGTAAAATTAATTTTTTTTTTCAAAATTTAATTTCCTTAACTCTATCCTTTATTCAAAAAGTATTCAAAAGTTTTTCTTTTTTCAAAACTTTTTTGAAAAATACTTAAGCTTTTCAAAAATGGCTAAAGTTATTCAAGCCTTTCAAAATGTTACTTAAGCTTTCAAAATTTTACTAAGTATTCAAGCCTTTCAAAATTTTTAAGCTAAGTATTCAAGTCTGTCAAAATTTTTAATTAAGCTTTCAAAATTTTACTAAGTACTCAAGCCTTTCTTTCAAAATTTTATAACTTAAGCTTGTCAAAAGTTTTAAACTTTTATAAAGTACCTTAAGCTTAAGTTTCTCAAAACTGGTTAAGTACAATGTTATTAAGTACTTAAGTTTTCCGAAAATGCTGTATTAAGTTTTAAAATTTATTAAGTACTTAAGTGTTTTCAAAGTTAACTAAGTACTTAAGCTTTTTAAATCATCATATTAAAGCACTTATGCTAACACTTTCAAAATCTTTGAGTACCTTGAAACTTAAAGCCTCAAACTTTTTAAGTACTCAAAAAATCATGGTTCAAAAATCTTCCTATGTACTTATAACTTAAGTTATTAAAAGATTTCTAAGTACCTAAAACTTAAATTTTCAAAGTACAAGTAAAAGTTTTTCCCCACGAATTTTTGAAAAATCTAGGGGGAGATTCCTTCCAGGGGGAGGGAACAAAATTTAACATTTTTCAAGCTTGCTTAAACTTAACTTTTTGAACTAGGGTTGCCATAAATCAAAAAGTGGGAGATTGTTGGTGCAGAATGCACCAAAGTCAAACCTGTGTTTTGATAATGGCAACAAAGGTCAAAAGTTAAGTATTACTTGTGATTCTAACAAGTTACTCTAGTGTGCAGAGATAAAGTCCTAGCGAAGGAATGCTAGGCAACTAGCGAAGGACAGCCAGTATCCAAGCCCTAGCGAAGGATTGCTAGGCAACTGGCGAAGGACAGCCAGTATCCAAGCCCTAGCGAAGGACTGCTAGGCAACTGGCGAAGGACTGCCAGTATCCAAGACCTGACTGTAACACCCAATAATTTCCTGGTATTATTAGGGATTTTTAGGAATTTTTCTAGCATTTTTCGGAATATTATAGCATTTTTTCGGATCAAAATAAGAAAAAAAAAAGAAAAACTTTAAAAGGCAGCAGCAGGGGTTCGAACTCGCGACCACAGGAGGAGCAAACCCCTAAGGGCGCGCAAGGAACCAGCTGGGCTAGGGTATCAAGCACAGAAAAAGGTGGAGAGAAATAATGTTGTAGTGTAGTTAGTCCTTTTCATTAAGAGGTATATTAACCCCGCTTAAGTCACGTAAGGGGGATTAGGGATTTTGTCGGCTGCGTGCGAGAAGGGGGCGAGGGAGGGGCTGCGAAAACAGAGGAAGCCAAGGATCCTTCTTCTTCTTCTTCTTCCCCTTTAGTAGAGAGAATCTAGGGTTTCTCCCTAGGGCCAAAGAGTGGAGGTTTCTCACAAGGAAGAAGAGAGGAGTTCTACGCTAGGTTTATACCTCGATTTAGTGAGTTTTCTTCAAGATAACTGTAAGTAGATCACTCACCTGCAATAGAAGTAGTTTCCGTTATGTCGTTTTCGATGTAGAACCTTGTTTTTATAATCTAAGTGCATGTTTTAAGTTTATGCTAATTGCGTGTCTTAAGTTTATAAAGAGAACATGTTTATAAACTTAGGACTTGGTTTTGATTAAATTTTGGTTGTGTGACCTAAGTGTGATAAGACTAAATTCTTGAAAAGTCCCAAAAATGAGTTTTGGGTTAAGGGCACGCAAGGTGCTCGATGAAAGTTCCAAGTAAGAAAGGTAAAGTTTTATAGTGCAAAAAGTTATGCAAAAGGAAAGATAGCTTGATAATTATAAGCTTTATGACTAAGAAAGTATTTTACTTTTGTAAAGTGACATGTACCGGGCAAAAGAGAGGCCCACAGAAAGTTAGAAAGAAGCTCTAATAGGGTGCGGTGGCTAGCTACCCCGAAACCTATTAGAGAAGCATGCAATTGGTACATTGATACCATGGTACAATGTCAAGGCCTAAAGAAAGTTGAATATTATTTTCAAGTATATAAGTATTTACAAGTGTTTTATCTTTGAGTACATGTCTTTATTTCAATAAGTTCACATTGATACTTTGCAAGCATGATAAAGGGTAAGAGTAAAGAAGTTAGTGTTTTTAACGTATGAGCATGTTAAGTTTGCAAATGTTTTATGCAAGTAATGTTTTCATCATGATTGAGCATGATAAGTATATGTAAGTTTCTCATGTGCATGTATTTTGGACGTAAGCATTCTTTGAAAAAAAAAAACATGTTTATCCCTTATCGTTGGATTTGTGAGTTAGGATTTACTTACTAAGCATTTTGCTTATTAGTTGCATTTCCTTCTATTGCAGACAAAGGTAAAGAAAAGGCATAAGTTAAGGAGGCGAAGGGACTTGCATTGATGTTCAGTGGCGGCGGAACCGTGGAAGAGATCATTGGGCTAAGTCTTGTGGAACATGTGTTTTGGTGATTCGAAGTGGTAGAATGAATGACTTTGTTTAAACCTTGCATAGATACAAAATTTGGTACAAACTCTAGTCTAAAGTTCACATAGATTTTGATAGCTTATTTACTTCCGCAAAAGTCCTAATTTCAAGTTTATGAAGTTGTTTTGATTGGCTAAAATGTTTAGAAAACTAGTATAGAGTATAAAAATGGTGTTATGTCTTCGTATGGCTTGAAAGTATATGTTTTGTGGATGAATGGAGATGAGTTTCAGGTCTGAAATGCAGGTTTTCAGGCGTGCCAGTCGACTGGTACAGGACCAGTCACCTGCCCTATCGAACAGTAGCTTCTGTTCGATGCACCAGGCGACTGCCAAAAGGTCAGTCGCCTGGTACCAGTCGACTGCTATATAGCAGTCGACTGGTACCATTAAAGAGAAGTTGTGTAGAGCAGCTGGTTAGTGCTTTAGTGTTACAACTAAGAGGTCTAGGGGTCAAATCCTGGCAAAGCAAATAAAATGAAAGTTGTTTTGTTTTTTTTGAAAAAAAAAGGAGAAGGAAAAAAAAAAATAAAGCAAGCTAAGGGAAGTCAAGTAGTAGTAACTTAAAGCATAAAGTTAAGTAAAGCTAAGTACCGAAAGGTGGGTCATCACACTGACAAAGGACCATCAGGCAAAAGTCCAACCAAAGGAGCGGTTGGCATCAGGTAAACTCTCCCGAGAGGAGTAGGTGAGGACGCGTTCCCCGTCGAGGGAACAGTAGGCGTCGGTTCGACCTAGGACTCCATTTTTGGAGACCAAAGTCAGAACCAAGACAGCTAAGGCTGTATAAAAAAATATTTTATTGTTGCATTGTGTTTTGGACTAACCCTGGATGCAGGACCGAAGGAACGTGTGTCTGCAGCTCAGAAAGCCTCAAAGGAGAGAGGCAAAGGCTGAGTAGGGCGCTCGGAGTGTCCCGGGCGCCCCCAAGGTACATACAAAACATGTCAAAGGAAAAAGGGTTCGAATAGCTGCTGGGCGGGGTGCCCCCATTCTCCCGGGCGCCCGCACTGCTCCCGGGCGCCCCCTGCGTCCCGGGCGCCCCCAGGCGCATACCTCGAACCAAGAAGCCCTCGAAGCCAAGCAGATAACGTTTGACCCGGTCAATCCGGGCGCCCCAGTCAAAGTGGATCCAGAGGATCAGACGCGACCGAGACTTTGGCAGATCAAAGGACACGTGGGGGGCGCCCCCGATGTCCCGGGCGCCCCCAGGCCCTATATAAAGGGCCCTCAACCAAGGCTTCAGGAAATCAATTCATTCAACGCCTCAAAGCTCTTCTACTCTCGCGCCTTGCTCCGGAAACCTTCCAACATGAGCCGACGACGTCCTGCTGCTCCGAGAAATTCAATCTACTCCGGACGTCGGTAAAGAAGAGCGTGTTTCGTTTACTGCACTTATTTTTTGTAATAAAGTTATTGTAAACTGTTTGCGCCTATATAGAATTGCCCAAAGTAAACGGTCAACGACCGTGGGCCTTGAAGTAGGAGTCGACACAGGCTCCGAACCAAGTAAAACCTCCCGTGTTTGCGTTGTGTGATTTTAACTTCCACTGTGCAATCGCTCTTTACGTAATTCCGAAAATTTACCGATATTCACCCCCCCCTCTATCGGTTTTATCGATCCAACATCTGGTACAAAAAAAACTTACGTATTTCCAAAATTAGAAAATTTCCAAAATAGAAAATTTCCAAAAATTGAATGTTTTCAAAATTATCATAAAATTTCAGAAACAGGGATATTTCAAAAGTTTACGAAATTTCATGAGGATTTCCAAACTTTGAAATTCCTAAATCTAAAATTTACCATAATTGGAAAGTTTTCATAATTGAAAAATTTTCCAAAATTGAGATCATGACAAAGTTTTCCGTAAAATAATTATATGATTATGTCGAACACTAACTGGCTCTGATACCACTGTTGGGACCGGGTGCATGTTGACATGGATGCGAGTTCGTAATTTTAAAATTAATTACGTGCAGCAGAAGGTTTAGCATAAATAATTTCTCAAATTATTTAATCACACATCTAAGCATGCAACCTTATCTTGTGTAGACATGATTATATATTTAAAATTTTGCAGAAACGTAAACTAATTTACTTGTTACCTTGCGTAACTCGAAGGAAGGGACGAGATCCAACCATAAGCGTCCCTCGGAAGCTCCGCCTCTATTCGCGCCCATGCCGAGTATCTTCGGGATGACTTCGCAAAGCCATGAGTTTCGTGTTCTCGAGAACTACTAGATTCTCCGAGAACGCGACAAAAAAAACCAAGAGAGAAGTAATCACATCGGAAAAACTCACCACCAAGGTTGGCCGGAATCACAATTCCGGCGAGGAGGAGGAAGATGACTTGCGCCCAATCCCAAGGTGATGATGGTCGAAGAGGAAGATTGTAACGCCCGCCTTTTTCCCACACCTCGTGGTGTGGCGAGAGAGGCGGCGTTACGCTCAACATTACATGTACTTAGACAATATCTTAATGCAGCGGAATCATCATTTTTTTTCTAAACATGCTCTTAACCATACAACTAATACATGACATATTTATACGTGCCTAAACTTGTCATTCATAACTTATATGCATAGCATCATAACTCAACCGTTTCATAACTTATTATCATTTCATAGGTAGTATATACTTATCCATAAATGTAGTATTATGAGTCTTGAGTCACCCATTAGTCATAACCCTAAAACATAGCATAAAATTTAAGAACATTCCCAAGGCATGTATTATGTATGAATATAGAATCCTTTGCCAAGTCACTGCCACACACACACATGCTTCTGCCTCTCCTGTGGCTTCCCTTAATAGCTTCTTGGTTGATCTGCGGTACGAGGAAAATAAAACTATAAGCACATAGGCTTAGTAAAACCCCTTTCCTACTCACTAAAACCATTCGTTGCTTCAACATAAATATATCAAACATCTGACATAACATAACTTCGAGCATAAACATAAGCATAGTCATACATGGCATAAATGAACATACATGAACATGACTTAATATATCAAGCAACGTATACATGACATAAAGCATACCTACATGAACATAAAACATACTTATACATGACATAATTCTTAGCATACATGAACATAATGCATTACTTATACATGACATGATTCTTAGCATACATAAACATAATGCATACTTATTCATGACATAAAATATGAGCATAAATACAAGCATAAAATAGACTTACCTGGGCGCGATGCATAACATAGATGTATGAATGAGTCTAATGCATTTACTACATTTAGGATGCTTAGTTTTGAAATTATACTTTTCAATGCTTAACATAACATCATTGGGGTCCCCTGGCTTGTACCACATACATACTTCATAGCGCGCATCCCTAAGTAAATACGAGGTAGCTAGCCTCGACCTACTAGGGTAAGGACAGCATAGTCGGTAGTCCTAGAACCGGGGCGTTCTTAAGGTGCCCATCCCTGTTGCACAGCTTCGGTAGTGCCAGAACCGTGGACAGCATAGTCGGTAGTCCAGAACTGGGGCATTCTTAAGGTACCCATCCCTTGGACCCTTACTTCGGTCCGGTACAAGCCTTATGCATGAAAATAAACATGCATGCTTCATCTTTCACACTTGTCATTCATACTTATCATTCATACTTATTTCATATCATCGTTATGCCTTCATCAGTCATACTTATCATTCATACTTATAATTAAGGCATAACCATCATCTTTATGTGTGCTTATCATTCTTTGTTCATAACATAGAACATACATACATAATCATGTTTCTAGTCATAATCTTATCCGAGTTCATAAAGCTTGCAAGATCATGATACAAAATAAACATATATCTCATACAAGACACATTTTATCTTACATACATGATCCTAGTATCCATCATAAGACATGAATGGTAAGCTACATATAAACCTAACACATATACTACTAGGATTCATAGCATTCATCACAAAAACATGCATATACCTTCATGAGTCATAACTTCATTATAAGCATTTATCAACATACATGCATTATTCTATTTATCATAATATACTCTTACATAAATTTCATGTATTCATGGTATATAATCTAAATATTCATGATTAAAACATAACCTAAAATCAACCATACAAGTCATGTCACATAACACATAAACTAAGGTTTTAGTCATATGGAAGCCCTTACATCATGCTTAACCATGTACTAGCATCATGGGAACTTATAAATATGCATTTTTGAGATCTTAACCCAACCCAAACCCTAGGGTTGGGTCTTGGCCGAAAGTCTCATGGACCATGGGTCCCTGGAAAATTTGCCTAGATCATGATTACATCTCTTATCTACATATCATGCCATAGAAAAATTATTTGAATCCTTGATTGGACTTAACTCCAAGTCTTAGACCTAAAACAAGAATTGGCCGAAAACCCTAGAAGGGTAACAAGCCCATGGAAGAGTTCATTTAACACCATTCTTACCCATAAGGTATCATAAGAATCATATTAATCATGCTTGGAAAGGTTGGAGTTTCCCCTAGCCTCTTGACCTTGATGTGGCCGAAACATATAAGGGTATCAAACCCTTAGAAAATTCATGTAAGTCACTATTTTCTTCCATACTACATCATAGTAAGACACACTAAGCCTACTTGAGGGATTAAAATTAATCCCTAGCCCTAAACTTGGTGTGGCCGAAACCCTAGATGGGTTTTAGGGCCTCAAAAATTTCCCTAAATCTCAATCTATGCCTTACATCTTATCATGAAACATTTAAGAGCACAAAAAGGAATTTACATCATCCCTAGGCCTAAACCAATGGTCTTGGCCGAAAGTTCCCTAAGCCCTAATCATGGATTTTCCCAACATATCATGCCAACAAAACTTAGATCATGATAAATATTTTGAAAGCTATCATACCACAGGTGAGGGGGTTTTACCTTCCTTGATCTCGCTTACACACTTCGAATAGAAGATAACAAGAGAACCTTCTTGTCTCTAAACTTTCCTTAGTCCTTGTATCCTTGTAGGGGGTCTAGATCTTCAAGATGGGGTCCTTGGTGGAACTTTTCTCAAGGGGGAGAACACTTGAGTTTTCGGCCAAGTAAGGAGGAAGAAGAAGAAATGAAGAAGAAGAGGGAAGTTGTAACATCCTTTCTATTTATACTATTTTGAAAAGGGGTGAGTGAAGAGGCATGGTGTCTCTTCCCTTGGTGACTCTTCATTTCCTAAACCTTCACTAATATCCACTTCATTCCCTCATAGAACTCCCTTGCTAGGTGAATTGGTTAGTGCATGCTTGGTTATATAAGAGGTCTAAGGTTCAATCCTTGGTGCATGCAGTAATTTTCTATTTTATTTCTAATTTATTTCCTATCATTTTCGAAAATTCCTTAAAAATTCCCCCATAATTATGTTAATATTTTTCATTACAATCCCTCTATTTTTATATTAAATTTTTACCTAAAACCACCCATAATAATGGTACTAGAAAACCCCTATAAGGCCCCTTAGTATTTTAGTTTCTCAATTTAAATAAGAGAACCTTGATTCCTAGGCTAAGGTTCGTACTAATATTTCTAGATCCTTCGGAAAATTATCTAGACCTGCTTAATATTTTAAAGAAAATATTAAGAGAATTATCTGGGTCGTTACAAAGATCGTCCCAACGGAAGAACTTCGTCACCTCGGTGCTTCTCCTTGTGCTCACGGCAAAAAGAAGGGAGAAGAAGGGAGAGGCCGGTCAAGAGAAAGAAGGGAGGAGAGGGAGAGAGCCCAAGCAAGAATACTTTGATTATTTCGAATGATCTCCAAGCCTTGCCTTGGGTCCTTTATATAGTGGCCTCTCAACCGCCAAGTCTCTTTTTTCTTATGGAATAAATTTTCATAAGAAATTTATCATATAAATTTCTTTATATAAATTTCTTTATATAAATTTCTTTATTATGGTAAATCAATCCATGATTGATTTTATAAAATAAAATAAACCAATCCATGGTTCATTTTAATTTCCATGAAAAACAAATTTCTTTATATAAATTTCATTATATAATTTCTTTATCATGGTAAATCAATCCATGATTGATTTTATAAAATAAAATAAACCAATCCATGGTTCATTTTAATTTCCATGAAAAATAAACCAAACCTTGGTTTATATAAAAAATTTATATCATCCATAATTTTATAAAATAAACCACACTTGATTTATTTTATAAATTGAACCAAACAATTTGGTTTCCTCCCTTTGTTGTGGCCGGCCAAGCAAAGAGGGTGGGGACCCTCTTTGGCCGGCCTATCCAGCCCACGCCCCAATGAATTAAACTCATTTAATTCATCTATTAAGTCTTCAAAAGACTTAGCCTTTTTACGCTTCCGATGCATCTCTGAAAAATTCAGATTCGACTTATCGTTTGGCTCAACCAAACCTAATCTCTCTTGACTGGAAAATCTAATTTTCAACTCGTTTTAAATCCCTCGGATTACTCATAGTGCGTGTGACTAAATAGGCTTTCGATTTATGTTGGCCGTCTATAATTAACCAATTATAGAACGATCATGAGTGGCACCTAGTAGTACATCATGATCCCCAATTAATCGAAAGATCAACGGTTGACCTCAGAAATAATTCTGAAACCCTTCAGCAGCTATAATGAATCGTGCCCCATTCCCTTCACCATCTTATACCCACTTGGTTCAGGATATAGTCTATGTGTGTCAGTCCCCACTAGGCTGACTACGTCACACCTAGCCCAAGTAATGTTTTCTCGTCCTACAGATTCTAATTACTCTCATGTATCTAAGAGATTCATACTCTGAACATGTCATGCTCTGGCCAGAGGCTTCGAGTAACAATCCGACGATAGGCCTTGGGTATACATCTCCTCGCAAGGAGTGGTGAATCCTTTGTACGTTGTTCAAACATCTTCGGGCACTTCGGCTTATAACCAATCATCCTGGGTCCACACCTCCTTGGAGATGCTTGCTTAAGATGTCAAAGTATAAGTCTCCATGACCAAGATGACTTGAACACCGCAAGTCAAAGGAACATCGCACTTAAGCTGCAGTATGAACTTCATTGACATGTCTATATGTAGACTACCATATGAAGTTTTACAGCCAGTAACTCCAATGAACTAGTTCCCTTAACTAGCATTCATGTTTATCTCCGGACATCCCAATGTCACCAGCCAGTGAGAATTAGCTGATTAGAGAATAACCCATGCTAGTCTCAACAGAATTGATAGTGTCTGTATTTATCAATTCATCGACTAGGGACAATTTCAATACTTCACAATTGCACATGTAGAGATAATCACTAGTTGTGAATTCGTCACAAATTCTCTCATGCTGTGAATTGTATTGCGGACATTCAGTAAATGAGTTTAAGATCTCAATCAAATACATAAACATGTATACTCAAATAGTGAATATTCATTTATTAAAATAAATGATTACAATCATAAGGCGATTGCCTTAGGACACTTTTCTCATATCACTAGCAGCGCCCTCCACATGCCTCTGGATCCGCAAACCTCTATCCGAAACTCGGTCAGCCCTTATCCCTCCAAGATCGGGCTTGGAGCTGATGGGGCCACCCGGGACACTTGGGGCGCCCCGGTTGACTTGGTCTGCTGGCTTCTTGGCTGAGTTCGCTTCGATTACTTGGATGGCTTGGACCCAGGGCGCCCGAGGCATCTAGGGCACCCGGGACCATCAGGGTGCCCGGGAGCTTGAGGGCACCCGGCTCAGTGAGCTTCCAAAGCGGTTCTTGCTCAACTGCTCGTTTAGCTTTGACCTTGGGCGCCCGGGACCTCCCGGGCTCCTAGGCCAGCTGTTGCCCCTCTCCTTTGGGGCATTCTGAGCTGCAGAAACACGTTCCTTTGGTCCCTGCATCCAAGGTCAGTTCCACAATAAACAAGGCAAGAAATGTTAGGTTTATACAGCCTTAGCTGTCTTGGTTCTGACTTCAGGTCTCCTAAATGGAACCCTAGGTCGAACCGACGCCTACTGTTCCCTCGACAGGGAATGCATCCTCACCTACTCCTCTCAGGAGTGTTTACCTTTTGCCAACCGGCTCCTTCGGTTGAACTTTTGCCCAGCAGCCCTTCACTGGGTCTTCAATTCCTGGCAGTCCTTCGCTAGGTGCCTAGCAGCCCTTCGCTAGGACTTTGTTTCCTGGCAGTCCTTCGCCAGGTGTCTAGCAGCCCTTCGCTAGGACTTTATTTCCTGGTAGTCCTTCGCCAGGTGCCTAGTGTTGATGCAGTCTGACCATGATTGTTGTTTTGGTGTTGACACCGATTTTAGTTTAGGTTGATAAGAGGATTGGGATTAAGTCCTGGTCGTGGACTAGGCATTCCTAGTGGGACTAGGTTGGATAAAATCCTAACCTGGAGGGTTAGGTGTGAGAAATCCTAGCTTGGAGGGCTAGGTGTTGGAAAATCCTATCCTAACCTGGAGGGTTAGGTGTGGAAAAATCCTAGCTTGGAGGGCTAGGTGTTGGAATATCCTAACCTGGGAGGGTTAGGTGTGAGAAATCCTAGCTTGGAGGGCTAGGTGTTGGAAAATCCTAACCTGGAGGGTTAGGTGTGGAAAAGTCCTAGCTTGGAGGGCTAGGTGTGGAAAAGTCCTAACCTGGAGGGTTAGGTGTGAAAAATCTTAGCTTGGAGGGCTAGGTGTGAAAAGTCCTAACTTGGAGGGTTAGGTGTTTGGAAGTCTCGGTGAGTGAAGCTGGGCATGGAGTCTTGGTCTGAGGGATCACGCACGTGTCGGAGATGGGCCGGAGGCTAGTTCTCATGACATAGAGTGGGTTTGGCCTTGCTTGGATCAGTCTGGTGACCGATCAGGGAAGTTGGCCCGAAGTTCCCTCGTGGATCGGTCTGGTGACCGATCCAGCGATGTTTGATCGGTCTGGTGACCAATCAGGGAGCTTCCAGTAACTTTGGCAAACCTACTGATCGGCTCCTGATCGGTCTGGTCACCGATCAGGGAGAAACCTTGACCGATCAATCTGAATGATCAACTATTGCGAGGTTTCTCACCCTGGTCGATCAAGCTGGAGCCTGATCGGTCTGGTGACCGATCAGCCAGTGTATTTCAGGCGGGATTGTGGCATGCTGATTGCTGGATCGGTTTGGTGACCGATCTGGTGACTGGTCAAGTTGACCGATCATACAAGCTTGTGATCCCAGGTTTCTCACTGGGGACCGATCAGGCTGGAGCCTGATCGGTCTGGGATTATCCTGATCGGTCTGGTGACCGATCACTTTAATTCATAATGCACTGTCAAACGCTCTGATCACGTTTGAACATATCTGTTTCTTTGCGCTTCATCTCTGATACATGATTCTCTGTATGATTTGCTGTGCTAACGATCTGATTAAGTTGCAGGTGACAGGAATGGATTCAAACACTCAAGGAGGGTCAATGGGAGTCTTTCCTTGGAGCAGGTTTATCTATTTTCCATCTCAGGTTGCAACAGTTGCTGGCGCTGCTGGAGCTGCTGACTGGGGCTAAGCTGAGGGAAGCTCAGGGAGTCTAGGAGAGCTCAGTGGTAGGCTGGTGGTTACAGGTGAGCAACTGAAGGCTGCAATGAGATGACCTGGAGATCAGTGGAGGGACTTAAGCGCTAAGTGGCGAAGAAGTCTCAAAAACAACAACGCTGCATACACTTGATCAGTTTTTCTGTTCTTGCGACAACTCTTGTTTCTGCTTGTGCGATTACTTCCATCATCATCTTGAGCAAGCAACTGTGATCTTTGAAGCAACCGTCTGTTACTTGGCCACTTGGAAGAAGAAACTGTAACACCCGCTTTTTTTTTTTCATAAAGCGGCATTACGTTAACATGAGTAGGGCAGGCAGACATCATAAGGCAGCGGAATAACTTTAATCTTACACATCCATGCACCTACTACTATTCCTAACATAATGACATGGGAACTTGGCATATTGACTTCATACTTAACATCATATCATGTCATACTTAACATCATGTCATAGAGTCACATAAGTCATCATTCAAGCATATAAGTAGCAACCGTAAAGTTCTAGCATAAGACTGGTAAACATATTGTTTTCTTGGCCAAGTCACTACCACACACACATATTCTTGCCCTCCTGCTGCTTCCTTATTGTCCCCTTACGTGATCTGCGGTATAAGGAAAATAAAACTATAAGCACAAAAGCTTAGTAAGACTCTTTCCTACTCACTAAAACCATTCATCACTAATTTGTGAGCACGTGAAACATTAACATACTTGGTGTGCTCTACATAAACATCTAAATCATACATAGAACATAAACATCTAAATCATTTAGCCTATATCTAGTATGGCATGATACATAGCATAAACATGAACATAAATAAATACACTTAACATGGCATAATACATGGCGTAAGCATAAACATAAATAAACATTCTTATCAGGGCATGATACATGGCATAAACATAAACATAAATAAACATTCTTATCAGGGCATGATACATGACATAAACATAAACATAAACATAAGGTTTGGACCAACCTGTATGGCATAAGCATAGACATGCTTTCTAACATAGCATCTGGCCATCTTCTTAACATAATCATAACATAAATCGTTTACTATCATGCATATGTCTTAACATGAAGCATAAGCATAAGACCTTACTATCATGGCATAATGCAAAACAAGAATGAATGCATGAGTCAAATGCATATACATAAGCATGCTTAACTTTTAAAATTATACTTTTAAATACTTAAACATAATCATAACATCATTGGGGTCCCTAGCTTGTACCACATACATACATCATAAGGGCGCATCCCTAAGTAAATACGAGGTAGCGAGCCCTGACCTACTAGGGTAAGGATAGCATAGTTGGTAGTCCCAGAACCGGGGCGTTCTTAAGGTGCTAATCCCTGTTGCACAGCTTCGGTAGTGCCAGAACCGTGGACAGCATAGTTGGTAGTCCAGAACCGGGGCGTTCTTAAGGTGCCCATCCCTTGGACCCATACTTCGGTCCGGTACAAGCCCATTCATAAAGTAAAATACTTTACATGCTTCATCATTCATACATCATGGCATGCATCTTTATTCATAAAACATAGCATGCATCTTCATTCATAAACATGGCATGCATCTTCATTCATAAAACATGGCATGCATCTTCATTCATAAAACATGACATGCTTCTTTATTCATAAAATATGGCATGCTTATATAAAACATCATTCCTATTCCTAGTGCTTGCATGATCATGGCATCTAAGATAAGCATTGCATTATATTCATTGAACATGATATATTTACATAGACCATTTTCCTAATCCATGGAGCTTGCATGGTCATGATACATAAGGTAAGCATTGCATTTCATCCATAAGCATGGTATCTCTCACAAGCATGCATAGGTAGAACCTCCATAAACATGCTACCTACTATCCAAGTGCATGGCATAGAACATAAGACATTCATGAATAACACTATTAAGCATGGCATAAACATACACACATGGAACATGGTACTTAAGGTTAGGGTTATTGGTAACATAATTTCTACCACATGCTTGAACCTATATATATATATATACTTCATAATAAACCATAAACCATCATTCTTCAAACCCTAACTCCTCCCATACCCTATTTATCTTGCTTGGCCGAAACTTACAAGGGTGAGTTCCATCATTCAAATGACATGTAAGGTAGCATAAGGAAAAAGGAACAACCATACATTACCCATAAGGCCATAAGAAGCCATTAGGGCTCATAATTAGGGTTCACCCTAGCTTTTAGCCCTATTTTCTAGGGTTGGCCGAAACATGCTTGGACCATGGGTGCATGAATAAATTCATAAAATTTCCAATTAATCATCTAACACCTTCCATACCATACCATAGGAGCCATTGGACCCCTTACTTGAGGTAAGCCCTAACTTCTTGCCCTAGAACCCTTCTTGGCCGAAACCTTTAGGGTCACAAGGCCTTGTAAAAATTCACACAAATTACCTTCAACCTATCCTTGAATCATGGGGATACCCAAAGTACATACTTGAAAGGTTAGGCCCAATCCTAACCAAAGAATCATGGTGAGGGTCCCAAACCCTAAGGGGTCTTTAGGGTGCACCAAAAATTCTCCAAAAATTATATTTATTCTATATTCATCATGATAACACATTAGAAAACATGAGAGAGATTTTTAAGATCACCTTGGACCCAAAACCTATGGTGGCCGAAACCCTAGGGTTAGGGTTCATGGCTCTTTTCTTTTTTTTCCAACATAAAATCTCAAACAAGACTTTCATACCATGGTAAACTTCAAGGAGAGCTATTATACCACAGGTGAGGGAGTCTTACCTTAGACTATCTTGATTATAGACCTTAGGTTTGAGAGAAGGATGATGATCTTGTTGTCTCTTGACCACCACTAGCCTTTACAACCTTGTGAATGCCTTGGATCTTGGAATAGAGACCTTCTTGTGAATTTTCCCCAAGGGAAAACCCACCTTGGAGTTTCGGCTAGGATGAAGAAGGAGGAGGGGAGAAGAGTGACTTGATGGAAGAAGAGAAGTAACCCCCATGCCCTCTCTTTATAACACTTTAAGGAGGTAAATGAAGAGTCTCTTCCCTTCATGACCCTTCATCTTCTCCTAAGTCTTAACCAAAAATCCACTTCATCCTCTACTAGAACTCCCTTGCTAGGTGAATTGGTTAGAGCATGCATGGTGGTATAAGAGGTCCAAGGTTCAATCCTTGGTCCATGCACCTTATTTTTTTTTTATTTTTTTCCCATAATTCCGAAAATTCCCTAAAAATTTCCCCATAATCATGTTAATATTCCTCATTTAACCCCTTTATATTTATATTAATTTTTTAACCTAAAATCCAACAATAATTATGGTACTAAAAAGCCCATATAAGGCCTATTAGTACTTAGTTTTCTCAATTTAAATGAGAAAACATGGATTTCTTGGCCAAAGTTTGTATTAATATTTCTAGGTCCCTCGGACAATTATCTAGTCATGCTCAATAATTTATAGAAAATATTAAGTGAATTTTCTGGGTCGTTACAATCCCCCATACCTCGTGAAAGTTCATCCTCGAACTTAGAATAACTTCGGGTACTTGCGCCTCATCTCGTCCTCGCGTTCCCAAGTAGCTTCCTCGAACCGTTGACTTTGCCATAGGACCTTGACTAAGGGTACCTCCTTACTCCTTAGCTTCTTGACTTCCCTATCCAAAATCTGGATAGGTCTGCTTTCATAACTTAGGTCCTCCTGAACTTGTACTGTCTGTGGCTCGATCACTTGGTCCATATTTGGGATACACTTTTTAAGCATGGACACATGGAATACGTTATGGATAGCCGACATCTCTGGAGGCAGCTCTAGCTCATATGCCACCTTACCGACTCTTTTCAGAATTAGGTACGGCCCCACATAACGCGGACTTAGTTTTCCTTTCTTCCCAAATCTTGTCACCCCTTTCATAGGAGCCACTTTAAGGAACACTAAATCTCCGACGTTAAAATCTAGTGGTCTACGCCGGACATCTGCATAACTCTTCTGCCGGCTCTGAGCAGCTTCTATCCGTTGTCGAATATTCTGTATAGCTCGGGTGGTACTGTCGATGACATCCGCTGTGAGCCCCATTTCCTTCTTTTCACCACTTTCGTACCAACAGATCGGAGACCTACATCTCCTCCCGTACAAAGCTTCATAAGGTGTCATTTCGATAGTAGCCTGGTAGCTATTGTTGTATGCGAATTCCGCTAAGCATAGATATCGACACCAACTTCCTTTGAAATCCAGGGCACAAGCTCGTAACATGTAGTCCTGGGAAGTCCTGAAATAAAGTCCATAGAGATGTCTTCCCATTTCCACTCCGGAATCGCGAGTGGCTGCAGAACTCCTCCGGGTCGCTGGTGTTCTGCTTTTACTTGCTGGCAAGTCATGCAAGTACTAACACACTGAGCCACATCCCTCTTCATACCGGACCATCAGAACTTCTCCTTTAGATCTTGATACATCTTGGTGGATCCTGGATGCATCGAATAAGGGGTTCCGTGAGCTTCCGCCAGTATTTTCCTTCGAAGCTTCGGATCATTAGGAATACATAAACGATCCCTAAGGTATAGTACCCCCCCTTTGGCGATATGAAAACCATCGCCCTTTCTTTCTAGGATCTCCTGTTTTATTTTCTGAAGACTTAGATCACCATTTTGTTTTTCTAATATGTCCTCAAACAACATCGGTGCTAGTGTCATAATAACTTCCTGATATAATTACATGCATACATCATAATTATATACTTATTGTGATTATGGGTAAACCGACTCATATTATGCTTCCGAAATATTGGTCCTCAACCTAAGTTTATGAATTATATTAGTCTATATTTGTCGTATGGTTATTATAGGGTAGGTGAGATCCTTTTTATTATATTACCAAAATTTATTTATCAAGTCTTATAGGTCTATATACAAGAACTATCCGAACTCAGTGAGCTAGGTGGGCAGCCATCATGCCCATAATAAAAAATATCATAGCGGTGACTACCACCCCCTCGTTCATCTCCCCTTGGCCTACCTCAGGATCTTCTACCGTTTCCATCGGATCTTCTTCTTCAATCTCGGGAACCTCCTCGACCACTCCAGGGTCTTCCTCGAGCATCCTAGGGTCTTCCTCAAACATCTCGAGCATCTCAGGATCCTCCTCGAATGGCTCGGGATCCTCCTCGTACATCTCGGGATCCTCCTCGAACTGCTCGGGATCCTCCTTGTACATCTCGAGATCCTCCTCGAACAGCTCGGGATCCTCTTCGTACATCTCGGGATCCTCTTCGTACATCTCGGGATCCTCCTCCGAGTCCCCCAGATCTTCCGGAAACTCATGGCAGAGATACTACTTACATAATTCCGTATATGAGATACGGCATCCGTGCTGCCCCCAGATCTGATGAGCAACCTCTCTCGCCCGATTGGGCAACGAACGAAGCAGAGCTCCGATCCTATGATCATCCATGACTGGAAACCCTTCCTGCTCAAGTTTCCAGAATAGCCGATCCAACCTCCCCATGTTGCCTTGAATCCCCAGGACCGGACTATACTCCACCTCTGCTATTTGTTCCATCATCTCACGACTCCGCCCATGGTAGCGGCTCGTAGTGCCGATCTCATGCAACATCTGAAATTGAAAAAAAACAACGCAGTCAGCACAAAACTGACAAACCAGTACCATAACTAGTTTTTTTTTCAATTCACAGATATATACAGAGAAAAGCACACAAGATAACCTCAGGTTCTTTACTTTAACAGTTAGACTAAATTTTTTTGTCTACCTCTACATTAGTCTAAATGTTCGATTCATAAAAGAGGATAAAATATCGTTCATATTTACATATCCTAAAGTACTGTTCATTATAATCATCGTTCATACTTGCATATTCTAAAATCATAAAGTATCCTAAAAGTGCTTACTATCATAAAATATGCAGAAAGGTACTTACTTGGAAGTGGCAGGAAGAAGGCTTGATGTGTGTGTAGTGAGATGGCGATCGGCACTAATACCAACCTGTAACGCCCGCATTTTTTTTCCATAAAGCGGCGATACGTTAACATGAGTAGGGCAGACAGACATCATAAGGCAGCGGAATAACTTTAATCTTACACATCCATGCACCTATTACCATTCCTAACATAATGACATGGGAACTTGGCATATTGACTTGATACTTAGCATCATATCATGTCATACTTAACATCATGTCATAGAGTCACATAAGTCATCATTCAAGCATATAAGTAGCAACCGTAAAGTTCTAGCATAAAACTGATAAACATATTGTTTTCTTGGCCAAGTCACTACCACACACACACATTCTTGCCCTCCTGCTGCTTCCTTATTGTCCCCTTACGTGATCTGCGGTATAAGGAAAATAAAACTATAAGCACAAGCTTAGTAAGACTCTTTCCTACTCACTAAAACCATTCATCACTAATTTGTGAGCACGTGAAACATTAACATACTTGGTATGCTCTACATAAACATCTAAATCATTTAGCCTATATCTAGTATGACATGATACATAGCATAAACATGAACATAAATACATACACTTAACATGGCATAATACATGGCGTAAGCATAAACATAAATAAACATTCTTATCAGGGCATGATACATGGCATAAACATAAACATAAATAAACATTCTTATCAGGGCATGATACATGACATAAACATAAACATAAACATAAGGTTTGGACCAACCTGTATGGCATAAGCATAGACATGCTTTCTAACATAGCATCTGGCCATCTTCTTATCATAATCATAACATAAATCGTTTACTATCATGCATATGTCTTAACATGAAACATAAGCATAAGACCTTACTATCATGGCATAATGCATAACAAGAATGAATGCATGAGTCAAATGCATATATATAAGGATGGTTAACTTTTAAAATTATACTTTTAAATACTTAAACATAATCATAACATCATTGGGATCCCCAGCTTGTACCACATACATACATCATAAGCGCGCATCCCTAAGTAAATACGAGGTAGCGAGCCCCGACCTACTAGGGTAAGGACAGCATAGTCGGTAGTCCCAGAACCGGGGAGTTCTTAAGGTGCCCATCCCTGTTGCACAGCTTCGGTAGTGCCAGAACCGTGGATAGCATAGTCGGTAGTCTAGAACCGGGGCGTTCTTAAGGTGCCCATCCCTTGGACCCATACTTCGGTCCGGTACAAGCCCATTCATAAAGTAAAATACTTTACATGCTTCATCATTCATACATCATGGCATGCATCTTTATTCATAAAACATAGCATGCATCTTCATTCATAAACATGGCATGCATCTTCATTCATAAAACATGGCATGCATCTTCATTCATAAAACATGGCATGCTTCTTTATTCATAAAACATGGCATGCTTACATAAAATATCATTCCTATTCCTAGTGCTTGCATGATCATGTCATCTAAGGTAAGCATTGCATTATATTCATTGAACATGATATATTTACATAGACCATTTTCCTAATCCATGGAGCTTGCATGGTCATGATACATAAGGTAAGCATTGCATTTCATCCATAAGCATGGTATCTCTCACAAGCATGCATAGGTAGAACCTCCATAAACATGCTACCTACTATCCAAGTGCATGGCATAGAACATAAGACATTCATGAATAACCCTATTAAGCATGGCATAAACATACACACATGAAACATGGTACTTAAGGTTAGGGTTATTGGTAACATAATTTCTACCACATGCTTGAACCTATATATATATATACTTCATAATAAGCCATAAACCATTATTCTTCAAACCCTAACTCCTCCCATACCCTATTTATCTTGCTTGGCCGAAACTTACAAGGGGGAGTTCCATCATTCAAATGACATGTAAGGTAGCATAAGGAAAAAGGAACAACCATACATTACCCATAAGGCCATAAGAAGCCATTAGGGCTCATAATTAGGGTTCACCCTAGCTTTTAGCCCTATTTTCTAGGGTTGGCCGAAACATGCTTGGACCATGGGTGCATGAATAAATTCATAAAATTTCCAATTAATCATCTAACACCTTCCATACCATACAATAGGAGCCATTGGACCCCTTACTTGAGGTAAGCCCTAACTTCTTGCCCTAGAACCCTTCTTGGCCGAAACCTTTAGGGTCAAAAGGCCTTGTGAAAATTCACACAAATTACCTTCAGCCTCCCCTTGAATCATGGGGATACCCAAAGTACATACTTGAAAGGTTAGGCCCAATCCTAACCAATGAATCATGGTGAGGGTCCCAAACCCTAAGGGGTCTTTAGGGTGCACCAAAAATTCTCCAAAAATTATATTTATTCTATATTCATCATGATAACACATTAGAAAACATGAGAGGGATTTTTAACATCACCTTGGACCCAAAACCTATGGTGGCCGAAACCCTAGGGTTAGGGTTCATGGCTCTTTTCTTTTTTTTTCAACATAAAATCTCAAACATGACTTTCATATCATGGTAAACTTCAAGGAGAGCTATTATACCACAGGTGAGGTAGTCTTACCTTAGAATATCTTTCTTATAGACCTTAGGTTTGAGAGAAGGATGAAGATCTTGTTGTCTCTTGACCACCCCTAGCCTTTACAACCTTGTGAAAGCCTTAGATCTTGGGATAGAGACCTTCTTGTAAATTTTCCCCAAGGGAAAACCCACCTTGGAGTTTCGGCTAGGATGAAGAAGGAGGAGGGGAGAAGAGTGACTTGATGGAAGAAGAGAAGTAACCCCCCATGCCCTCTCTTTATAACACTTTGAGGTAAATGAAGAGTCTCTTCCCTTCATGACCCTTCATCTTCCCCTAAGTCTTAACCAAAAATCTACTTCATCCTCTACTAGCACTCCCTTGCTAGGTGAATTGGTTAGAGCATGCATGGTGGTACAAGAGGTCCAAGGTTCAATCCTTGGTCCATGCACATTATTTTTTTTATTTTATTTTATTTTTTCCCATAATTCCAAAATTTCCCTAAAAATTCCCCCATAATCATGTTAATATTCCTCATTAAACCCCTTTATATTTATATTAATTTTTTTACCTAAAATCCACCAATAATTATGGTACTAAAAAGCCCATATAAGGCCCATTAGTACTTAGTTTTCTCAATTTAAATGAGAAAACATGGATTTCTAGGCCAAAGTTCATATTAATATTTCTAGGTCCCTCGGATAATTATCTAGACATGCTCAATATTTTAAAGAAAATATTAAGAGAATTTTTCGGGACTTACAGAAACAAGGAGCTTGAGTCCATCAGCGAGAAGACACGAAGAAGGGAGTTCTTGCGTGAGATCTGCGCTGGGTGGAGCTCAGGAGAAGCTTGCTTGTGTTCTTGTCGTTCTAAGTGCTAAGTAAGATCCTTCTTGTGTTTCCTATACTTTATACTTCATCATCTTGAAATGCTGTGGAGAGGTTACTCCACTGAGAAGGAGGTTGCATTTTGTCCGGTGTTCACCGGGGCTTGATCTGCCGACGATCAAGGGATCACCCACCTTAAGGGCACGCCAAGGAGTAGGGGCATGTTATCCCCGAACCTTGTAAATCCTCTTGTTAGCGTTCTCGTGTTTGCTCTTAGCTTAGGTTTAAATTCAGTACACTCTGTTTTTGTTTGCTTCCGCTGTGCTACTAAACGTTTAAGTGCAGAAAACTTGAAAAGTGCTTAGTTTCGGTGTCTGGCTACATTCACCCCCCCCCCTCTCTAGCCATCCAAGGTCCAACAAGTGGTATCAGAGCTTGGGGCTCTGTACAAGCGAATTAACAACCGAGAGCTATCAACAATGGCTTTGAGAGAAGGTTTTTCCACCACCCGACCTCCCTTCTTCGATGGCGCAGATTTTCAATATTGGAGATCGATGATGGAGTACTATCTTAAGATGGATATCAACACTTGGTTCAATGTGAAGGAGGGCTTTTCCCATCCAAAGGATGATGAAGAAAAAGAACTGGAGTCTTGGCGTTGGACGGCTGAACAAACCCGGAAGAGTGAAGCCGACGCGAATGCGATGGTGACCCTACAATGTGGCATGAACAAAGACCAACTCATCAAGGTTGGTCCCTTTACAAATGCAAAAGATTTGTGGAATAAGCTTATTGATCTTCACGAAGGAACCCGAGATTCAAGAATCGCCAAGAGGGATTTGTTCCTCAACCAACTTCAAAATCTCTCCATGAAGGAGAGTGAAACCGTAAGTGAGCTCCACAGCAGATTCAAAGAGGTATTGAATGGTCTCGACTCTATTGATGAAAAGGTCGAAAATTGCGACTTTATGAGGTATGTGTTAAAAGCATTTCCAAGGAATGCTTTGTGGTCATCCATGGTGGATGCCTACAAAGTTTCCAAGGATTTATTAATTGTAAAGTTAGATGATTTATTTTGTGAGATGGAACTTCATGAAATGGCTAACAAAGGCCCCAAGGAGAAGGGGATTGCCTTAGTTGCAGGAGAAAAGAACAAGAAGAAGAAGGAGAAGGAAGTCTCCTCATCCTCATCTTCATCCGAATCTGAGTTCGAATCCGAGGAGGATGGCAGCGGCTCTTCTTCCTCCGAGATGACCAATTTTGTTAGAAGGATGATGAGCAAGAGTCGTCGCTTCAAGGGTAAAGGTAACCCAAGTGAAGTTAAGCTTGATAAGACTAATATTACATGTTTTAAATGTAGTAAGAAAGGGCACTTCAAGAAGGACTACCCAAAGATCAAGAAGAAGGAGGATAGATCCAAGAAGAAGAAGAAGGCCTTAAAGGCCACTTGGGATGAATCCTCCTCAAGTTCATTCGCTGAAGAGAAGGAAGAAAAGAGTACACGGCATGTGACACTCATGGAATTAGAAGATCAAGAGAGCAGTGATGAATCAAGTGACTCATCAAACGCAGCTTCATCATCTTTGAATGATGAAGAGGTAATCACTCCCGAACTTGATAAATGCTATAGAACAATTGCTTGTTTAACTGATTTCTTGAAAAAATCAAAAGCAAAAATTAAATCATTGAAATTAGAGGTTGAACAATCGAAGTCCTCTAGGGATGAGGATGTTGATGATTTGCATTGAATTGTTAGAGGATGAAAACAAATCATTGAAGAGTGAAGTTGAGAGACTCAAGAGTGTTCTTGAGAAATTCTCAACAAGCTCAAAGACCTTAGACATGATCTTGAATGCCCAAAGCGAAGTCTACAATAGGGCCGGTATTGGTTACCGACCCAAAGAACCATCTTATGTGTCCTTAATGACTAGAACTAGTGTTAGACAATCTAAGACACCTAGGGTTCAAAGAAAAGTAGTCAAGGCATGGGTGCCTAAGTCTTGTCTAGTAGGTGCTTTAGGTCCCAAGGTTTGGGTACCTAAAACTTCTATTTTTTGAATTGTGTAGGTTGTGATTGAGGGGGAGCATCTATCAACTTGGTTCGTTGATAGTGGGTGCTCCAAACACATGACCGGTGATAAATCTTTATTCACTACCCTTCAATGCAAAAATAGAGGTAATATTTCCTTTGGAAATAATGGTAGTCTTAAGGTTATAGGAATAGGAGACATTCAAATATCCGAATGTCTTAGAATTAAAAATATCCTTCTAGTCAAGGGGATGACATTTAATTTCCTAAGTGTTAGTCAATTGTGTGATGCGGGTTACACAATTGATTTTCAACCAAGTCAATGTCTAGTTAGACAACATGACACTCTTGACACGGTACTAGTAGGAACAAGGATAGATAACATCTACCAAGTTTCATTTAAAAGTGCTACTAATGCTTTTGCTAAGTGTTTCATGTCAAAAGAAGATGAATCTACCCTTTGGCACCGGAGGCTAGTACATGTGAACATGAAGAATATCCGGAGGTTAGCCAACAAGGGACTAGTCCGTGGCTTACCAAGCATCAAGTATAAAAAGGAATGATTTGTGATGCATGTCAAATGGGTAAGCAAACAAAATCTACACATAAAGGTAAAAACACTGTAAGTACTTCTACCGCATTGGATTTACTTCACATGGACTTATTTGATTGTAGTACTATTATATCATTGAATGGTAGTAGATATTGTTTTGTTATCATTGATGATTTTACTAGATATACATGGACTTATTTTCTTAAATATAAGGATCAAACCTTAGATGTTTTCATTTCTTTTTGTAGAAGAGTTGAAAATGAAAAAACATCGACTATTAAAACAATAAGAAGTGATCATGGAGGTGAATTTCAAAATGAAAGGATTTTAGAGTTTTGTCAAGATAGATGGTATAGACATGAGTTCTCCACTCCTAGAACACCACAACAAAATGGTGAAATTCAAAGGTTTTCAGAGTTTTGTCAAGATAGAGGGTATAGACATGAGTTCTCCACTCCTAGAACACCACAACAAAATGGTGTTATAGAGAGGAAGAACCGTGTTCTACAAGAGGCTGCACGAAGCATGCTTAATGAGTACTCATTACCGAGCTACTTATGGGCGGAAGCTGTGAACACAGCTTGCTATGTGCAAAACCGAGTCCTCATCCATAGATTTCTTGGAAAGACTCCACATGAACTTTGGTTAGGAAAACCACCTACGGTTAAACATCATAGGGTGTTTGGTTGTAAGGTGTTTATCCTAAACACGAAGGACCACCTTGGAAAGTTCACGGCAAAGGCTGATGAAGGGATACTGTGTCAGTGATATGAGAAAAGTATCCTAAGGCAATCGCCTTATGATTGTAATCATTTATTTTAATAAATGAATATTCACAATTTGAGTATACATGTTTATGTATTTGATTAAGATCTTAGACTCATTTACTGAATGTCCGCAATACAATTCACAGCATGAGAGAATTTGTGATGAATTCACAACTAGTGATTATCTCTACATGTGCAATTGTGAAGTATTGAAATTGTCCCTAGTCGATGAATTGATAAAAATGGACATTATCAATTCTGTTGAGACTAGCATGGGTTATTCTCTAATCAGCTGATTCTCACTGGCTGGTGACATTGGGATGTCCGGAGATAAACATGAATGCTAGTTAAGGGAACTAGTTCATTGGAGTGACTGGCTGTAAAACTTCATAAGGTAGTGTACATATAGACATATCAGTGAAGTTCTTACTGCAGCTTAAGTGCGATGTTCCTTTGACTTGCGGTGTTCAAGTCATCTTGGTCATAGAGACTTATACTTTGACATCTTAAGCAAGCATCTCCAAGGAGGTGTGGACCCAGTATGATTGGGTATAAGCCGAAGTGCCCGAAGATGTTTGAGCAGCCTACATAGGATTTACCACTCCTTGTGAGGAGATGTATACTCAAGGCCTATCGTCGGATTGTTACTCGAAGCCTCTGGCCAGAGCATGACATGATCAGAGTATGAATCTCTTAGATACATGAGAGTAATTAGAATTCGTAGGACGAGAAAACGATACTTGGGCTAGGTGTGACGTAGTCAGCCTAGTGGGGACTGACACACATAGACCATGACCTAAACCAAGTAGGTATAAGATGGTGAAGGGAATGGGGCACGATTCATTATAGCTGCTGAAGGGTTTCAGAATTGTTTTTGAGGTCAACCGTTAATCTTTCGATTAATTGGGGATCATGATGTACTACTAGGTGCCACTCATGATCGTTCTATAATTGGTTAATTATAGACAACCAACATAAATCGAAAGCCTATTTAGTCACACGTACTACGAGTAATCCGAGGTATTTAAAATGAGTTAAAAATTAGATTTTCCAATCAAGAGAGATTAGGTTTGGTTGAGCCAAACGATAGGTCGAATTTGAATTTTTCAGAGACGCATCAGAAGTGTATAATGGCTAAGTCTTTTGAAGACTTAATAGATGAATTAAATGAGTTTAATTCATTGGGGCGTGGCCTGGATAGGCTGGCCAAAGAGGGTCCCCACCCTCTTTGCTTGGCCCGCCACAACAAAGGGAGGGAACCAAATTGTTTGGTTCAATTTATAAAATAAATCAAGTGTGGTTTGTTTTATAAAATTATGGATGATATAAATTTTTTATATAAACCAAGGTTTGGTTTATTTTTCATGGAAATTAAAATGAACCATGGATTGGTTTATTTTATTTTATAAAATCAATCATGGATTGATTTACCATGATAAAGAAATTTATATAAAATTTATTTTTCATGAAAATTAAAATGAACCATGGATTGATTTATTTTATTTTATAAAATCAATCATGGATTGATTTACCATGATAAAGAAATTTATATAAAGAAATTTATTTTTCATGGAAATTAAAATGAACCATGGATTGGTTTATTTTATTTTATAAAATCAATCATGGATTGATTTACCATGATAAAGAAATTTATATGATAAATTTCTTATGAAAATTTATTCCATAAGAAAAAAGAGACTTGGTTGATTTTTATCATAAATTAAAATATGATTTTAACCATGATATAAAATCAAGACTTGGCATGATGGGATAAGTCATATAAAATTTATATGATAAATTTCTTATGAAAATTTATTCCATAAGAAAAAAAGAGACTTGGCGGTTGAGAGGCCACTATATAAAGGACCCAAGGCAAGGCTTGGAATTAATTCGAAATAATTCAAGTATTCTTGCATGGGCTCTCTCCCTCTCCTCCCTTCTTCCTCTTGGCCGGCCACAAGCCTCTTCTCCCTTCTTCTTGCCGTGAGCACAAGGAGAAGCACCGAGGCGACGAAGTTCTTCCGTTGGGACGATCTTCCTCTCCGGCCATCATCACCTTGGGATTGGGCGCAAGTCATCTTCCTCCTCGCCGGAATTATGATTCCGGCCAACCTTGGTGGTGAGTTTTTCCGATGTGATTTCTTCTCTCTTGGTTTTTCTTGTCGTGTTCTCGGAGAATCTAGTAGTTCTCGAGAACACGAAACTCGTGGCTTTGCGAAGTCATCCCGAAGATACTCGACGTGGACGCGAATAGAGGCGGAGCTTCCGAGGGACGCTTACGGTTGGATCTCGTCTCTTCTTCGAGTTACGCGAGGTAACAAGTAAATTAGTTTACGTTTCTGTAAAATTTTAAATATATGATCATGTCTATACAAGATAAGGTTGCATGCTTAGATGTGTGGTTAAATAATTTGAGAAATTATTTATGCTAAACCTTCCGCTGCACGTAATTAATTTTAAAATTACGAACCCACATCCATGTCAACATGCACCCGATCCCAACAGTGGTATCAGAGCCGGTTAGTGTTCGACATAATCATATAATTGTTTTGCGGAAAATTTTGTCATGATCTCAATTTTGGAAAATTTTTCAATTGTAGAAACTTTCCAATTATGGTAATTTTAGATTTAGGAATTTCAAAATTTGGAAATCCTCATGAAATTTCGCAACCTTTTGAAATATCCCTATTTCTGAAATTTTATGATAATTGTGAAAACTTTTCATTTTTTAAAACTTTCCAATTTTGGAAATTTCCTATTTTGGAAAAATTTTCCAATTTTGGAAATACATAGGTTTTCTTTGTACCAGAAACTTACAATTATTCTGAAAATTTTATTTTGGAAACTTTCCATTTATGGAAAACTCGTAATTTTGGGCACTTTCTTTCAAGAAAGTCTAGACAAATTATGGGAATATTAATTGGCATTTAAATTCATAATTGGAAATTAAATTATTTACAAAATTCTTTATTTTGGATTGAGCCTCGGGGAGCCGTCCAATTTAAAGTTAGTTGTTATAATTAAATTTCCTAAATTGAATTTAAATTGTTAAATGTTTAATTTGGATTGAGCCTCGGGGAGCCGTCCAAATTATATTATCATTAAATTCTTATTTTGGATTGAGCCTCGGGGAGCCGTCCAAATTAAGTTATTTATTGATATTAATTTTCCATAAATAAAATATTTGATCAAATCTTGGAAATTTTTGAGGTGATTCTCAAACGATAATTTTCTTATTTGATTTATGAGGTGATGCTCTTACATATTATTGTCTCCAAAATTAATTAGGAAAATTGTTTCCTATAGAGTATCTTTCCTTAAAAAGATTTTCATAAAAATAATATGTGGTTGAATTAAGGGAATCTGTCTCTTAATTTAATAAGATTTGATTTAGAGAAATCAAAGTCTTAAACATATTATTTCCGAAATTGATTATGACAATTTAGGAAATTGTTTCCCAAAACAATTCCTTGGAAAAAGTGTGAAATTAGAATTAGGAAATCCGGTTCCTAATTCAATTAATGAGACTTGATAAATTAAGTCACATATATACTTTATTAAGGAAATCGTTAGAACATGACATAATTATATGTCATGAATGTGTTTAAAAAAAAAGGATGAGACCCAAAACCCCTTATAAAATATTAAGGCCAACACCTTCCATTAATATGGTTAGAACCGGAGTTTTGTTTCTTGTTTGGGTTGATGGACACATCCATGCTCGGCTTGAACCTCGACATGTTCAATCCATGGAATTAGTTTATGATTAATATAATTGGAGTCAGAGGTCAATCCTTAGTTTTGGTTGTTGGACACATCCAAGCCTAACTAAACGGTTGAATGAGCTCCAACCATATTAAAACTATTTCTTGATTAATGGGTCAGCCTTAAGCTTGGAGCATCGATTTGTTGTGCCACAGCCAAGGTCGATGTAAAGAGAGGTGCAGTTGGGTGCTATGTATATTGTTGCATACTTGTTAATGAGTTAACAACCTAATGATTTATGTAAACATTCAATTAGTTGATAGCATAATGTGATAGTTACATATATGTAATATGTAATCGGTATAATTACCTACCTTCATAGCTAAGAATAACTTGATGGCCCCAGCCATGGTTGTTCTTATCTATGGTTGGATATCAACCTATTTGGAGATGTTTCTACGATCTCTCGAATTGATAAAAAGTGTTATTCAATTCGAAAAATAAATAGGATTTAATGAATGTATATTGATGTATTCTTTATCATTCTCATCACATAACCTCAATTTGTATTTCTAGGATAATCACCTGATCATGTCTTCTCTGAATTTGCGTTCCATTTCGGACACCAATAAGTTAACTAAGGACAAAAGGATTGAAAAGGCACCAAAAGGCACTTGCCATCACTGTGGCAAGGAGGGCCACTGGCGAAGAAACTGCAAGGTTTATCTTGAGTCCTTGAAAAAGAAGGCATCTGATGCCCCATCCTCTTCAGGCATCTTTGTTATTGAATGTCACTCTATTTCCTCGTACACCTGGGTACTTGATACTGGGTGTAGCTCACATATATGTAATGACATACAGGGGCTAAGGAATAGAAGAAGACTCGTTAAGGGAGAAGCGAATTTGCGAGTTGGAAATGGAGCAAAGATTGCTGCTGTTGCCATCGGAACATATTTGCTAAAGCTCCCTACTGGACTTGTCTTAGAATTGGATAATTGTTATTTTGTTCCTTCGTTGATATAGAATATTGTATCTATTTCATTCTTGAATGAAAAGGGTTACCATTTAACTTTTAGTAACAATTGTTGTTACATAACTTTAAATGGTGTTCTTTATGGGACCGGAACTTTATGCAATGGTATCTACAAGTTAGATTTATCCGGTGACGTTTTTAATATCAAAGTTAGCAACAAACGTGCTCGAATAGATAATCAAATAGACTCCTATACGTGGCATTGTCGTCTTGGACATGTAAGTAAGAAACGCATGACCAAATTACACCGATGTGGAATTCTGGAATCATTTGAACCCGATTCATTTGATACATGCGAATCATGCTTAAAAGGCAAGATGGCCAAATTACCGTTTTCCGGAAAAGGTAAACTAGTGGGAGAATTGCTTGGTCTAATACATACAGATGTATGTGGACCAATGTTAACTCTTGCACAAGGAGGCTATAGCTACTTCATTACCTTTATCGATGTTCACTCACGATTCGGGTATGTGTTCTTAATGAAACACAAATCTGAAGCTTTTGAGAAATTCAAAGAATTCAGAAGTGAAGTAGAGAAGCAGCTTGGCAAAAGTATTAAGATACTTCGATCCGATCGGGGTGGTGAATACTTGAGTCAAGAGTTTCAAGATTATCTTAGGGACAATGGAATATTGTCTCAATGGACTCCGCCGTATACACCACAATATAATGGTGTATCTGAGAGGCGTAACCGAACCTTGATGGACATGGTTAGATCTATGATGAATCATGCAACTCTTCCAAAATCCTTTTGGGGCTATGCGCTTAAGACAGCTGTTTACTTGCTAAACATAGTCCCGACCAAGGTAGTCTCTACTACTCCATATGAGACATGGAATAGTAAGAAACCTCATTTATCTCACCTAAAGATATGGGGTTGTCCTGCTTATGTAAAGCAGACTATATCAGACAAATTGGATGCTAAGTCTGATAAATGTCTATTTATTGGATACCCTAAGGAAACGAAGGGTTACCAATTCTATCATCCCTTGGAACAAAAGGTGTTTGTTTCAAGGCATGCTGTATTTCTAGAAAAAGAATTTCTTTTACAAGAAAATAGTGGGAGTAATATTGAACTTGAAGAAGTTAAAAAAACTCTAATAGACATTACAGAGACACCTAGTCTAGACCCACAACCGATAACTCATAATGATGAGCTATCAGTTGAACCTAAAACAACACCACTTCTTCGTAGGTCTGATAGGACACGCAATATTCCAGAGAGATACGGATTTCTCATAAGTGAATCGAACGACGTGTTACTCATTAGCGATAACGAACCTATCAGTTATGAAGATGTTCTGAAAAATTAAGAAAGGGATAAATGGCTTGAAGCCATGAAGTCGGAAATGGATTCCATGTATGAAAATCAAGTATGGGACTTGGTTAACCCACCTGAAGGGATTAAGCCCATAGGGTGCAAGTGGGTTTTCAAGAAGAAAACTGACATGGAAGGTAATGTTGTTACCTTTAAGGCTAGATTAGTGGCAAAAGGATATCGTCAGAAACAAGGAATTGATTATGACGAAACCTATTCGCCAGTAGCTATGCTTAAATCCATTCGGATGCTCCTGGCTATAGCAGCACATTATGATTATGAGATATGACAAATGGATGTCAAAACAGCTTTCCTTAATGGAAACCTGCTTGAGGATGTATACACGATACAACCTGAAGGTCTCACATCGGTTGATAAAACCAAAGTATGCAAGCTTCGACGATCCATATATGGACTAAAGCAAGCATCCAGGAGTTGGAACATCCGTTTTGATGATACAATCAAAGAGTTTGATTTCTCACAAAATCCTGACGAACCTTGTGTGTACAAGAAGGTTAGTGGGAGTGCAATCGTATTCCTAATGTTATATGGCGATGACATATTACTTATAGGAAATGATATATCAGTCTACAATTAGTTAAAAATTGGTTGTCCAAAATTTTCTCCATGAAAGACCTAGGAGAAGCAACCTATATCCTTGGGATTAGAATCTATAGAGATAGATCAAAACGATGGCTTGGTCTTTCGCAGTCTACATATATAGACCGAGTGCTAAAAGGGTTTAGCATGTCAGAATCCAAGAAAGGTTACCTTCCCATCAGGCATGGGATCAACCTTTCGAAGTCTATGTGTCCGTGCACAGAAGACGAGAGGATTTGCATGAATAAGATTCCTTATGCATCCGCGATAGGATCTATCATGTATGCTATGTACTAGGCCCAATGTATCGTATGCTGTGAGCGTCACAAGCAGACACCAGTCTGATCCAGGAATGGATCATTGGGCGGCTGTCAAGACAATCCTCAAGTACTTAAGAAGAACTAAGGATGTGTTCCTAATATATGGAGAAGGTGATATGGTAATACGTGGGTATACAGATGTCAGTTTCCAGAAAGATAAGGATGACTCCAAATCTCAGTCTGGATATGTATTTATTTTGAATGGAGGTGCAATAAGTTGGAAGAGTTCCAAGCAAGACACCGTAGTGGATTCTACCACGGAAGGGGAATATATTGCAGCTTCGGAAGCAACAAAGGAAGCAGTCTGGATGAAGAAGTTTGTCTCAAAACTTGGTGTGGTTCCAACCATTGATGAAGCAATACCGGTTTATTGCGACAACAATGGAGCTATTGCACAAGCAAAGGAACCAAGGTCTCATCAGCGATCCAAACATGTGCTTCGCCGCTATTATCTGATCAGAGAGATTATAAGTAGGAATGATATACAAATTGAGAAAATTCCCTGTGACGACCCACCTTTTTCTACTAACTTATAGCTTTAAGTTACTACTACTTGACTTCCCTTAACTCGCTCTAATTTTTTTTTTCTTCATTCTCTTTTTTTTTTCAAAAAAAAACAAAACAACTTTAATTTTATTAGCTTGGCCAGGAATTGACCCAAAGACCTCTTAGTTGTAACACTAGAGTACTAACCAGCTGCTCTATACCATTTCTTTTCAATGGTACCAGTCGACTACTATATAGCAATCGCCTGGTACCAGGCGACTGACCTTTTGGCAGTCGCCTGGTGCATCGAACAGAAGCTACTGTTCTATAGGGCAGGTGACTGGTCCTATACCAGTCGACTGGCACGCCTGAAAACCTGCATTTCAGACCTGCAACTCATCTCCATCCATCCACAAAACATATACTGTCAAGCCATACAAAGACATAACACCATTTGTATACTCTATACTAGTTTTCTAAACATTTTAGCCAATCAAAACCACTTCATAAACTTGAAATTAGGACTTTTGTGGAAGTAAATAAGCTATCAAAATCTATGTGAACTTTAGACTAGGGTTTGTACCAAATTTTGTGTCTATGCAAGGTTTAAACAAAGTCATTCATTCTACCACTTCAAAACACCAAAACACATGTTCTACAAGACTTAGCCCAATGATCTCTTCCACGGTTCCGCCGCCACTGAACATCAATGCAAGTCCCTTCGCCTCCTTAACTTATGCTTTTTCTTTACCTTTGTCTGCAATAGAAGGAAATGCAACTAATAAGCAAAATGCTTAGTAAGTAAATCCTAACTCACAAATCCAACGATAAGGGATAAACATGCTCTTTTCAAATAATGCTTGCTTCAAAACACATGCACTTTGAAATACTTACACATGAAAACTTTCATATACTTATCATGCTCAATCATACTTGAAAACATTTACTAGCACTAAAACATTGGCAAATCTAACATGCTCATAATTTCTTTTGAAACTTACTAATGATACATTTTCATACTTTAAAACACAACTTCTTTGCTCTTCCCCTTAAACATGCTTGTAACATAACCATGTTATCATACACAACAAAACATACACTTAAGGAAATTGAAACACTTACATATACTTATATATTTCAAAATAATAATCAACTTTCTCAGGCCTTGACAATGTACCTGGTATCAGTGTACCAATGCGCGCATCCCTAATAGGTTTCGGGGTAGCTAGCCACCGCACCCTATTAGAGCTTCTTTCTAACTTTCTGTGGGCCTCTCTTTTGCCCTGTACATGTCCTTTTACAAAAGTAAAATACTTTCTTACTCATAATGCTTGTATTTATCAAGCTAACTTTCTTTTTCATAAACTTTGCACTATAAACCTTTACCTTTTCTTACTTGAAACTTTCATCGAGCACCTTGCGTGCCCTTAACCCCAAAACTCATTTTTGGGACTTTCTTACTCATAATGCTTGTATTTATCAAGCTAACTTTCTTTTTCATAAATCTTGCACTATAAACCTTTACCTTTTCTTACTTGGAACTTTCATCGAGCACCTTGCGTGCCCTTAATCCCAAAACTCCTTTTTGGGACTTTTCAAGAACTTACTCTTGTCATACTTAGGTCACATACATAAAAACATACTCCAATTCATATTCTATGATAAAACATGTATTCTTTATGAACTTAAAACACACAAATAAGAAAACCATAATCTTAAAGCATGCATTTAGATCACAAACATGGTTCCACAACGAGAAATACATGGCGAAACAACTTCTATTGCAGGTGAGTGATTTACTTACACTTTTCTTGAAGAAAACTCACTAAGTATCTCGAAATTCCTAGTGTAGTGCACTTTTCCTCTTCCTTTGCAAGAAATCTCCACTCCTTAGCCCTAGGGAAGAAGCCCTAGGCTCTCCACTCAAGAGGAGGAAGAAGGAGGAAGAAAACCCCTTGTTTTCTCCCTGTTTTCGCAGCTCCCAACCCCTGCTCGCGCGGCCTCCCGAAACCCTAAAAGGGGTCTTAACACAACTTAAGTGGGAGTTTGAATACCTCTTAATGAAACGGCCTAACTACCCTATAACATTATTTCTCTCCACCTTTTTCTGTGCTTGATACCCTAGCCCGTCTGGTCAGCTGCGCGCCCTTAGGGGCTTGCTCCTCCTGTGGTCGTGAGTTCGAACCCCTGCTGCCCTTCAATAATTTTTTTTTCTAATTTCATTCCGAAAAAATGCTATAATATTCCGAAAAATGCTAGAAAAATTCCTAAAAATCCATAATAATACCAGGAAATTATTGGGTGTTACATTCCCACTGAAAGGAATTTAGCAGATCCTTTAACTAACGCCTTCCCTCAAAGAAAGTTTGAGGGTCATGTTAGAGCCTATGGTATTAGATACCGTAGCGATTGGCATTAGGCCAAGTGGAAGTTTGTTAGTGATATGAGAAAAGTGTCCTATGTAAATCGTCTTATGATTGTAATCATTTATTTTAATAAATGAATATTCACTATTTGAGTATACATGTTTATATATTTGATTGAGATCTTAGACTCATTTACTGAATGTCCGCAATACGATTCACAGCATGAGAGAATTTGTGATGAATTCACAACTAGTGATTATCTCTACATGTGCAATTGTGAAGTATTGAAATTGTCCCTAGTCGATGAATTGATAAAAATGGACACTATCAATTCTGTTGAGACTAGCATGGGTTATTCTCTAATCAGCTGATTCTCACTAGCTGGTGACATTGGGATGTCCGGAGGTAAACATGAATGCTAGTTAAGGGAACTAGTTCATTGGAGTTACTGGCTGTAAAACTTCATATGGTAGTGTACATATAAACATGTCAGTGAAGTTCTTACTGCAGCTTAAGTGCGATGTTCCTTTGACTTGCGGTGTTCAAATCATCTTGGTCATGGAGACTTATACTTTGACATCTTAAGCAAGCATCTCCAAGGAGGTGTGGACCCAGGATGATTGGGTATAAGCCGAAGTGCCCGAAGATGTTTGAATAACCTACAAAGGATTCACCACTCCTTGCGAGGAGATGTATACCCAAGGCCTATCGTCGGATTGTTACTCAAAGCCTCTGGCCAGAGCATGACATGTTCAGAGTATGAATCTCTTAAATACATGAGAGTAATTAGAATCCGTAGGACGAGAGAACGTTACTTGGGCTAGGTGTGACGTAGTCAGCCTAGTGGGGACTGACACACATAGACCATGTCCTGAACCAAGTGGGTATAAGATGGTGAAGGGAATGAGGCACGATTCATTATAGCTACTGAAGGGTTTTAGAATTGTTTCTGAGATCAACCGTTGATCTTTCGATTAATTGGGGATCATGATGTACTACTAGGTGCCACTCATGATCGTTCTATAATTGGTTAATTATAGATGGCTAACATAAATCGAAAGCCTATTTAGTCACACACACTACGAGTAATCCGAGGGATTTAAAACAAGTTGAAAATTGGATTTTTCCAATCAAGAGAGTTTAGGTTTGGTTGAGCCAAAGGATAAGTCGAATTTGAATTTTTCAGAGACACATCGGAAGCGTAAAATGGCTAAGTCTTTTGAAAACATAATAGATGAATTAAATGAGTTTAATTCATTAGGGCGTGGCCTGGATAGGCCGGCCAAAGAGGGTCCCCACCCTCTTTGCTTGGCCGGCCACAACAAAGGGAGGGAACCAAATTGTTTGGTTCAATTTATAAAATAAATCAAGTGTGGTTTATTTTATAAAATTATGGATGATATAAATTTTTTATATAAACCAAGGTTTGGTTTATTTTTCATGGAAATTAAAATGAACCATGGATTGGTTTATTTTATTTTATAAAATCAATCATGGATTGATTTACCATGTTAAAGAAATTTATATAAAATTTATTTTTCATGGAAATTAAAATGAACCATGGATTGGTTTATTTTATTTTATAAAATCAATCATGGATTGATATATCATGATAAAGAAATTTATATAAAGAATTTTATTTTTCATGGAAATTAAAATGAACCATGGATTGTTTTTTTTTATTTTATAAAATCAATCATGGATTGATTTACCATGATAAATAAATTTATATAAAAAAATTTATATAAAGAAATTTATATGATAAATTTCTTATGAAAATTTATTCCATAAGAAAAAAGAGACTTGGTTGATTTTTATCATGAATTAAAATATGATTTTAAACCATTATATAAAATCCAGACTTGGCATGATGGAATAAGTCATAGAAAATTTATATGATAAATTTCTTATGAAAATTTATTCCATAAGAAAAAAAGAGACTTGGCGGTTGAGAGGCCACTATATAAAGGACCCAAGGCAAGACTTGGAATTAATTCGAAATAATTCAAGTATTCTTGCTTGGGCTCTCTCCCTCTCCTCCCTTCTTCCTCTTGGCCAGCCACAAGCCTCTTCTCCCTTCTTCTTGCCGTGAGCACAAGGAGAAGCACCGAGGCGACGAAGTTCTTTCGTTGGGACGATCTTCCTCTCCGGCCATCATCACCTTGGGATTGGGCGCAAGTCATCTTCCTCATTCTCGCCGGAATTGTGATTCCGGCCAACCTTGGTGGTGAGTTTTTCCGATGTGATTACTTCTCTCTTGGTTTTTCTTGTCGTCTTCTCGGAGAATCTAGTAGTTCTCGAGAACACGAAACTCATGGTTTTGCAAAGTCATCCCGAAGATACTCGGCGTGGACGTGAATAGAGGCGGAGCTTCCGAGGGACGCTTACGGTTGGATCTCGTCCCTTTCTTCGAGTTACGCGAGATAACATGTAAATTAGTTTACGTTTCTATAAAATTTTAAATATATGATCATGTCTACACAAGATAAGGTTGCATGCTTAGATGTGTGGTTAAATAATTTGAGAAATTATTTATGCTAAACCTTCCGCTGCACGTAATTAATTTTAAAATTACGAACCCGCATCCATGTCAACTTGCACCCGGTCCCAACATACTGGTCGGGTACTCCTTAGTTAGCAAAGCTTACCGAGTCTATAACAAGAGATCAAGATTGGTTGAAGAATCTTCTGATGTTGTTTTTGAAGAAATTCCAAAAGCCAATGAACAACTAGAAGATGAAGTTCAATTCGAACTTAGGAGACTAAGTTTGAATGAAAGTCCGAGTGTTGTTGATGGTGATGAATTAGATGACGGTGAGCCTAGACAACCCATAGATCAGCCGGACCCTGAGGCTGAGCCGGTGTCTAGTGAAACCATTCAAGAACCACCACCAACACCAAGGCAAACTAGGTTGGCCTCTAGTCATCCCTAAGACCAAATTGTTGGAGACATCCATCATGGGGTTAGGATTAGATCATTCTTTAGGAATGAGGCTAATGAAGTTGCCCTAATTTCCGAAATTGAACCTAGAAAAATTGATGAAGCATTGAATGATCCCGATTGGATCATTGTAATGCAAGATGAACTAGGTCAATTCGAAAGGACTCAAGTTTGGGACTTAGTCCCTAGACCTAAGAAGACCACCATCATTGGAACCAAATGGGTCTTCAAAAATAAATTGAACCATAAGGGAGAAATCATAAGAAACAAGGCACGCTTAGTAGCCAAGGGCTATAGTCAAGTTGAAGGCCTTGATTATGATGAGACCTATGCTCCCGTGGCACGATTAGAGTTCATCCGATTGATGCTTGCATTTGCAGCACATCGAGGTTTCAAGCTATATCAAATGGATGTCAAATCGGCCTTTCTAAATGGTTTAATAAGAGAAGAGGTCTATGTCGAACAACCTCCGGGGTTTGAAAGTTTCGAATTTCCAAACCACGTATTCAAGCTCAGAAAGGCACTGTATGGCCTTAAACAAGCACCCTGAGCTTGGTATGAGCGGTTGTCGACATTTCTAATTGAAAAAGGCTTTGTGAGAGGCCAAATAGACCCTACACTATTTCTACGAAGAGATGGTGACAATATATTTGTAGCCCAAGTATATGTCAATGACATTATTTGTGGCTCAAACAACAAGGGCTATTTAAACGAATTTATTGGACACATGGAGAGTGAATTTGAAATGAGTCTAGTGGGAGAGTTGACTTTCTTCCTTGGACTTGAAATCAAGCAAACTCGTGACGGAATCCATGTGCACCAATCAAAGTATACTCAAGAGATGCTCCAAAAATTTAACATGAGTGATTCAAAAGAGGTAACCACTCCCATGGCTACAAACACAAGATTAGACAATGATGAGAGTGGTAAACCTGTTGATTTAACCCAATACCGGAGCATGATAGGTAGTCTGCTATACCTCACAGCTAGTCGACCTGATATTCTTTTTGCTGTAGGTATGTGCGCTAGGTATCAAGTATGTGCCAAGGAATCTCACTTAATCGTTGTTAAGAGAATTTTGAGATATTATAAGGGCACAATTGGAGTTGATCTTTGGTACCCTCGTACCGAGTCTTTTGACCTAATCATCTATACCGATTTCGACTATGCCGGATGCAAGTTGGATCGGAAAAAGCACAAGTGGAGGTTGCCAATTCCTAGGATCACCTCTAGTTAGTTGGTTAAGTCGGAAGCAACATTGTGTTGCTCTCTCCATGACCGAGGCAGAATATATCGCCATGGGAGAGAGCATATCACAACTGTTGTGGATGATTCATACAGTAGAGGACTATGGATTAAGCTACAAAGGTGTGCAAGTGTTGTGTGACAACATTAGCATAATTAACCTAACAAAGAATCCAGTCCATCATTCTAGGACTAAGCATATTGAAGTTCGTCACCACTTCATTAGAGATCATGTAGCTAGAGGAGATGTTGTACTCTCACATGTAGAGTCCAAATCAAATCTAGCACACATTTTCACTTAACCACTCCCCGAGAATGAGTTTAGCTTCTTAAGAAGGGAGTTGGGAATGTGTCGTGCTTCATAGGACTAAAAAGCATTCAAAACCCTTCATGATCAATTCTAATTGTTGGGATACAATTGGGTAACTTGGGGACATCTCACATGAACTATATGGTTCAACAAAATGTTTTTGTTTGCTAGAAATGGGGTGAGATGCTAGGATCAACTTAATTTCTCAAAATGTCAATCCATCCCTTGTGAAATTTGGTTGACGAGATAAACATCACTACGGTGACCAAGTATGAGGAAAACCAATGCATAACACATGTGTATTTGGCTCCATGATCATACTTGGACATTCCAATCAAGGAAACTTGATTGGAAACCTTATTTGGATACAAACTTGATTGAAAATTGATTGAATGTTTGTTGATTGAGTTTGACTCCACTTGGGTGGAGCAAAGTGATTTGTCCAAACCATAAGGACCTTTGATCCTCCTTCAGGGATCAAGTTTAGACAAGGGATCTGCTCACTACAAGAGACGTGGTATGAGGAGTGGTACCTGCATACATTTCCTGACGCTTCATCCTCTAGTAGCACTCCACCAGGGGATTTGATTTATATTGATGATATGTCTGACGATGATCCCGCTGTGCATTGATGATGTTGACCTTTATAGCTTTGTGCTGTATTTGTCTTGACTTTGATGCTTGATGATGCATCTGACACTATGCCTGCTTTTCATATTTGACTTACTATTTTCTGCTTATTTGACTTTGATGCTTGATGATGCTATGGTTATGCTTATGATGCCATATTCATATGATATATATGAGTGTTTTGCCATGCTTTATATTTATCATATGTGTTTCATATGTTTTCAAAATCAATCAAATCTTATGTTGTTTTGGGAAACCCCTAGGGTTGAGGGGGAGTATGTTTAAACTTAACAACCCGTCTACACCCTTTTCAGTGTTTGATAAAGGGGGAGAGTGAGGTTGGTTAAGTTTAGGATGATTATGAGTTTAATGGTTGTAGGGGCAGGATCCTGATTCTCCTACAATTCTGAGATTTGAGACTATTGGATTCAAATCCCTAAACTTAAAATCGGGTTGTCAAATAATAAAAAGGGGGAGATTGTTGATGCAGTCTGACCCTGATTGTTGTTTTAGTGTTGACACCGATTTTAGTTTAGGTTGATAAGAGGATTGGGATTAAGTCCTGGTCGTGGACTAGGCATATCTAGTGGGACTAGGTTGGATAAAATCCTAACCTGGAGGGTTAGGAGTGAGAAATCCTAGCTTGGTGGGCTATGTGTTGGAAAATCCTATCCTAACCTGGAGGGTCAGGTGTGGAAAAATCCTAGCATGGAGGGCTAGGTGTTGGAAAATCCTAACCTGGATGGTTAGGTGTTGGAAAATCCTAACCTGGAGGGTTAGGTGTGGAAAAATCCTAGCTTGGAGGGCTAGGTGTTGGAAAATCCTAACCTGGAGGGTTAGGTGTGGAAAAGTCCTAGCTTGGAGGGCTAGGTGTGGAAAAGTCCTAACCTGGAGGGTTAGGTGTGAAAAATCCTAGCTTGGAGGGCTAGGTGTGAAAAGTCCTAACTTGGAGGGTTAGGTGTTTGGAAGTCTCGGTGAGTGAAGATGGGAATGGAGTCTTGGTCCGAGGGATCAAGCACGAGTCGGATATGGGCCGGAGGTTGGTTCTCGTGACTTAGAGTGGGTTTGGCCTTGCCTGGATCGGTCTGGTGACCGATCAAGGATGTTGGCACGAAGTTCCCTCATGGATCGGTCTGGTGACCGATCCAGCGATGTATGATCGGTCTGGTGACCGATCAGGGAGCTTCAAGTAACTTTGGCAAACCTACTGATCGGTCTGGTGATCGATCAGGGAGAAACCTTGACCGATCAATCTGAACGATCAACTGTCGCGAGGTTTCTCACCCTGACTGATCAGGCAAGAGCCTGATCGGTCTGGGAACAGCCTAATCGGTCTGGTGACCGATCAGCCAGTGTATTTCAGGCGGGATTGTGGCAAGCTG